>JAQIUQ010000970.1:0-29402 GCA_030378365.1 Hybognathus amarus | reverse complement strand
CAGAGAAAGTCAAAATTTTGACCCAAAAAAAAAATGACAGGGGTACCCCTGTCTTTTTTCTGGGATTTATGCCATTATAAATATCTCAATATCTCAGCTCTGGAAGGGTCTAGAGCCTCCATTTTTGCACTCAGGTCTAAGTCTCATGGCCCTCTATCAGAATCCAGAGTTTCAAGAAGATCAGAGAAAGTCAAAATTTTGACCCCCCCAAAAAAATGACAGGGGTACCCCTGTCTTTTTTTCTGGGATTTATGCCATTATAAATATCTCAATATCTCAGCTCTGGAAGGGTCTAGAGCCTCCATTTTTGCACTCAGGTCTAAGTCTCATGGCCCTCTATCAGAATCCAGAGTTTCAAGAAGATCAGAGAAAGTCAAAATTTTGACCCAAAAAAAAAATGACAGGGGTACCCCTGTCTTTTTTTTGGGATTTATGCCATTATAAATATCTCAATATCTCAGCTCTGGAAGGGTCTAGAGCCTCCATTTTGCACTCAGGTCTAAGTCTCATGGCCCTCTATCAGAATCCAGAGTTCCAAGAAGATCAGGGAAACGTCTCAGGTTACGTATGTAACCCTGGTTCCCTGAGAGGGAACGAGAGCTGCGTTGTCAAACGCGATGGGAACGCTCTGCGTGATTGCGTCGTGAAGCGTCTGTACAATCAGTCCAATGAGAGAGTAGGACGTCAGGTGACGTCATCGACCAGGAAACTATAAAGCACCCTTGAGATCAGACCGCGACAGCTTCTGTGAAAGGCCTGAAGCAAGTCGGTCAGGGCATGCAGGAAGTATGGCAGGCGAACGCAGCTCTCGTTCCCTCTCAGGGAACCAGGGTTACATACGTAACCTGAGACGTTCCCTTTCAAGGGAACTTCGAGCTGCGTTGTCAAACGCGATGGGAACCCCATACCCACTACGCCATGCTGAGAAATGCCCGTTCTGTGTGAAGTCCTTGCGCACACTAAGAAGCAAGCAACCTAGCCCCAGGAGTGGAGAGGCCAAGGTCATAAAATCTGACAAATGTATGCGGAGAGGACATCCTGCCGCATTACAAATATCAAGAAGGGAAACACTCAGAATAAAGGCCGTAGAGGCTGCCATACTTCTAGTAGAATGGGCCCGAACAGCCATAGGTGAAAGCTTCATCCTAGGGCAAGGTTCAGCCGCTTCATAAGCCAATGATATAGCCTCAACTATCCATTTGCTCATAACCTGTTTAGATGCAGGGGACTCTTTCTTGAGTGACCCAAAGCAGACAAATAATTGTTCAGACTTACGCCACAGGGCAGCTCTGTGAATGTAGGCATCTAATGCCCGAACTAGACATAACAGGTTCAATCGTTCCTGATCTGGGGTATTAAAAGGTGGAGGATAAAAGGCCTGCAGCACTATAAGGCCCCCAACATTAAATGGGACCTAAGGAGTATAACCCGGTCTAGGGTATAGAAATGCTTTCACCATACCCGGTGCAGATTCCAGGCATAAAGGAGCAACCAACAGGGCATGTAAATCTCCTAATCTCTGATAAATGAAACAGCAAGGAGAAATGTTTCAAAGTGAGGAATTTTTCTGAAACCTCTTCAATGGGCTCAAGGGGAGCCAAAAGTACAATGTACTCAAGTACAATGGCCAAATCCCAAGCCGGTGCTCTGAGTGCAGTGCAGGTCTCAACCTCATGTACCACCGAGAAAAACTAGTAATTAGAGGATCTCTCCCGATAGAAGCACCCCCAGAGGGGTGTGGTAGGCCGATATAGCCGCCACGTAAACCTTTAAGGTAGAAGGAGATAATCCAGCAGAGAAACGGGTCTTGCAAGAAATCAAGAACTGTACCAACAGGGCAGTTAACAGGATCTTGGTGATGTTCACCACACCAGATGGAGAATAATTTCCATTTCAATGCATATAGTTTCTCTCGTGGAAGGAGCTCTGGATTGGAGAATGGTCTCAACGACCTCAGTCGAGAGACAGGATTCTATGAGTCGGGCCCCCTCAGAGGCCAAGCCACAGTATCCAAACTCCAAATGAGGGTGAACTCCCGAGAGCAAAGATATCGGGAAATGCGTACCGGTGTAGTGTTAACCACACCTAATACATCACATCCAGTCCAAGCAGAGCTGGATGTGTGAGGGAGAACCAAATAGAGCAATGCATTGTACCAACGATGTGAAATTTCGACTGACTTTAGTTTGACCAAAGTTCTCCCTAAGAAGCTCCACCACCTCGGGGTGAGTCTCCATTCCCTGGGCCTCAGCCCCTGCCTCAACAGGATATCTGCTCTGATATACGAGACCATCAGTGTTTTATCCGAAAGGACAAACACATAGTGACCTCTTGGGTCTGGCGGGAAGTATTGAGATTTTCGAGAATACCGCCATCACTTTTAGCCAATTATGTGCTAAAGGTAGATGGTCCTGCCAAGTACCATTCGCCGAGCGACCACTCATGATCACCCCCAACTTGTGAGGGAAGCATCGGTCGATAGCATTATGCGTCGACAAGAAGCCCCCAAAACTGGGCTTGGGCGAGGGACCAAGGTTCTTGACATGACCGAAGCATCGAAGGCAAAACCCTCCTCAGAGAGTCGCACCCCAAAGGGAGCTGAGGTGAAACGATTTCTCAAAACCGTCCCTACCCCAGAGGAGACCACCCTTAGAAGCCTGACCGCCTCGGCGTCAGGGCTTCTCCTTTGTCCAAGCTTTTTTAGAAATAAAACAGTCCTCAGATCTTGCATATCTCTAACTAGCTAGACTGTTCTGTATTGCACCTTGTGCTGCGAGGAGCTTAATAGGCCGAGACTGCTCTCGTCCAGCAGTCTCAGGAACATTGGTGAGGAAGAAAACTCTTTGGAACACCGCTGAATGGATTATTTCATAGTTTTCTTGAAAGCGGAGATGTCCAGAAGAACAGACATATTTATATCGTTATTTTCCCATTATCTTTATATCGGAAAAACATATATATACACATATATATAATACTGTGGCCACCAGCAGGAACAACCGAACTGGCAGCGCCTGCGACCCTCCTCAGAGAGTCGCTCCTCACACTCATTCCATACCCACCAGGGCTGCCTAATAAAAATATATTCATTATTTAAGATGGCTGGTGGGTAACGTCGGGGTTAATAACGATGACACCGACTCGGGAGAGAAAGCTCGCAAACGTCTCTTTAACCCGAGGCACTGAAATACCATAATACTTAATACCCAAACATTACTAGACATCTGGGAATTAAACACATAAAATACAAACCCCGACGAGGAGGCTGAGATAGAGTTTTCTTGTTTTAAGATAAATTTAATCTAAAAACTCTTCTTTATTTTCAATCTCATAATGTTCAGCTAGCCAGTACATTTTTTAACTGGCAAAAGCACAAATAAAACCTCCTTTTAAAAGCTCCTCTTTATTCAGCAGAGATATGAGCTGACTTATTTATTTATTCATTGAAAACTCAAACATCTGCCTTTCTCTTAACATTTTTATTTGTTTTGTACTCTTTTCCTTTAAAACAAAACACTAACGATATCAATTCCTCGGAACTGGAAATCGCAGTCACACTAGATCTGGCATGTGAAAGCTGAGATAGAGCTGAGCCCGTCCCAACCCCTGCTGTCAGATCTATTTGCGAACCCCGAAATGCGAGTCGTCTCCGTGCCTCGGCAACAGAGAGACCCGCGCGGGGAACGCGAGCCGAACCGTCTTCCTCGGAGAACGCCCGGCGGGAGCGGAGCGTCCTCGCAATGCCCAGTCAGCTCCCTCGAGAACTGACTGCTGGCATGCTCCACTCCCAAACATTGCAACAAATAGCTGATGTGTGTCCCCACCCGTGATGTAACGAGTGCAGGGAACCACACACCGTCTATAATCTTGCCATAAATATAGATAGTGATATATATTGGGCTTTGACAAACAACAATAAATAGACAAGGACAGAGTACAGAGATCGCTTGCTGAAGGCTACAGAAGCTGTCGCGGTCTGATCTCAAGGGTGCTTTATAGTTTCCTGGTCAATGACGTCACCTGACGTCCTACTCTCTCATTGGACTGATTGTACAGACCCTTCACGACGCAATCACGCAGAGCGTTCCCATCGCGTTTGACAGACGCAGCTTGAAGTTCCCTTGAAAGGGAACTAAAAATTTTGACCCAAACAAAAAAAATGACAGGGGTACCCCTGTCTTTTTTTCTGGGATTTATGCCATTATAAATATCTCAATATCTCAGCTCTGGAAGGGTCTAGAGCCTCCATTTTTGCACTCAGGTCAAAGTATCATGGCCCTCTATCAGAATCCAGAGTTTCAAGAAGATCAGAGAAAGTCAAAATTTTGACCCAAAAAAAAAATGACAGGGGTACCCCTGTCTTTTTTTCTGGGATTTATGCCATTATAAATATCTCAATATCTCAGCTCTGGAAGGGTCTAGAGCCTCCATTTTTGCACTCAGGTCTAAGTCTCATGGCCCTCTATCAGAATCCAGAGTTTCAAGATGATCAGAGAAAGTCAAAATTTTGACCCAAAAAAAAAATGACAGGGGTACCCCTGTCTTTTTTTCTGGGATTTATGCCATTATAAATATCTCAATATCTCAGCTCTGGAAGGGTCTAGAGCCTCCATTTTTGCACTCAGGTCTAAGTCTCATGGCCCTCTATCAGAATCCAGAGTTTCAGAGATCAGAGAAACTCAAAATTTTGACCCCCCCCAAAAAAAAAGAAAAAACAGGGGTACCCCTGTCTTTTTTTCTGGGATTTATGCCATTATAAATATCTCAATATCTCAGCTCTGGAAGGGTCTAGAGCCTCCATTTTTGCACTCAGGTCTAAGTCTCATGGCCCTCTATCAGAATCCAGAGTTTCAAGAAGATCAGAGAAAGTTAAAATTTCGACCCCCCCAAAAAAAATGACAGGGGTACCCCTGTCTTTTTTTCTGGGATTTATGCCATTATAAATATCTCAATATCTCAGCTCTGGGAGGGTCTAGAGCCTCCATTGTTGCACTCAGGTCTAAGTCTCATGGCCCTCTATCAGAATCCAGAGTTTCAAGATGATCAGAGAAACTCAAAATTTTGACCCCCAAAAAAATGACAGGGGTACCCCTGTCTTTTTTCTGGGATTTATGCCATTATAAATATCTCAATATCTCAGCTCTGGAAGGGTCTAGAGCCTCCATTTTTGCACTCAGGTCTAAGTCTCATGGCCCTCTATCAGAATCCAGAGTTTCAAGAAGATCAGAGAAAGTCAAAATTTTGACCCCAAAAAAAAAAATGACAGGGGTACCCCTGTCTTTTTTTCTGGGATTTATGCCATTATAAATATCTCAATATCTCAGCTCTGGAAGGGTCTAGAGCCTCCATTTTTGCACTCAGGTCTAAGTACTCATGGCCCTCTATCAGAATCCAGAGTTTCAAGAAGATCAGAGAAACTCAAAATTTCTGACCCCCCCAAAAAATGACAGGGGTACCCCTGTCTTTTTTTCTGGGATTTATGCCATTATAAATATCTCAATATCTCAGCTCTGGAAGGGTCTAGAGCCTCCATTTTTGCACTCAGGTCTAAGTCTCATGGCCCTCTATCAGAATCCAGAGTTTCAAGAAGATCAGAGAAAGTCAAAATTTTGACCCCACAAAAAAAAAATGACAGGGGTACCCCTGTCTTTTTTTCTGGGATTTATGCCATTATAAATATCTCAATATCTCAGCTCTGGAAGGGTCTAGAGCCTCCATTTTTGCACTCAGGTCTAAGTATCATGGCCCTCTATCAGAATCCAGAGTTTCAAGATGATCAGAGAAACTCAAAATTTTGACCCAAAAAAAAATGACAGGGGTAGCCCTGTCTTTTTTTCTGGGATTTATGCCATTATAAATATCTCAATATCTCAGCTCTGGAAGGGTCTAGAGCCTCCATTTTTGCACTCAGGTCTAAGTATCATGGCCCTCTATCAGAATCCAGAGTTTCAAGAAGATCAGAGAAAGTCAAAATTTTGACCCCCCCCCCCCCCAAAAAAAAAAATTACAGGGGTAGCCCTGTCTTTTTTTCTGGGATTTATGCCATTATAAATATCTCAATATCTCGCTCTGGAAGGGTCTAGAGCCTCCATTTTTGCACTCAGGTCTAAGTCTCATGGCCCTCTATCAGAATCCAGAGTTTCAAGAAGATCAGAGAAAGTCAAAATTTTGACCCCAAAAATAGACCTGAGTGCTAAAATGGAGGCTCTAGACCCTTCCAGAGCCTCCATTTTTGCACTCAGGTCTAAGTCTCATGGCCCTCTATCAGAATCCAGAGTTTCAAGAAGATCAGGGAAACGGAAAATTTTGACCCCAAAAAAAAAAATGACAGGGGTACCACTGTCGTTTTTTTCTGGGATTCATGCCATTATAAATATCTCAATATCTCAGCTCTGGAAGGGTCTAGAGCAGAGGTGTGAGGTAACGAAGTACAAATACTCCGTTACCTTACTTAAGTAGAAATTTTGGGTATCTATACTTTACTGGAGTAATTATTTTTCAGCCTACTTTTTACTTCTACTTCTTACATTTTCACGCAATTATCTGTACTTTCTACTCCTTACATTTTAAAAATAGCCTCGTTACTCCCATTTAATTTCGGCATTTTTGTCATTCCGGCTTGTCATCATTAAAAAAATATGACCAATAAAACACACAGAGAATGGATCTGGAGTCCCGCCCCCTGAACATACATCGCTAAACTGATTGCCTTTGTGTTTTCTTTCTAACTTGTGAGAGGCTATAGTTACATTTGGTTGTGCGAAGCGGCAAAACTCCTCCGAAGGAAACCTAGAGATGCGGTAAATAGTCAAGAACACGGGTCAGAATCGACGTCAAATATTGCTTTGGGGACAGACGTTTTTACAATACTGTATGACAATCACGGGATATGTGGCAAAGATAATCGCTAGTGTATGTGCGCGCGTGTGTGTGTGTGTGCGTATGAGAAGAGAGAGAGAGAGAGAGAGAGAGAGAGAGAGAGAGAGATGTGTGTGTGTGTGTGTGAGAGAGAGCGAGAGAAGAGAGCGTGTGTGTGTGAGAGAGAGGATTAAGTTTGCCTTTATTATAACAAATCAACTTTTTTTTTAAAAAATTACATCACTAATTCAAACAATATTGAAAGGGAAATACAACCTTTTCTTTAAATAAATAAATAAAATTAAATAAAAAAACATATTCTTTTAGAAGCCTAAGACCAATTGATTACCATGTACAACACATAAAACCTCATTAATACACCACATTTCACAAAAAGCAGGTACATTTTGAGACTGTAATATTCAAATTCCATTCTCAATCTTGCTGACACCAGACTCATATACATTACCCTAGAATTCGTTGCTGCCAACTCTAGGCCCTTATTCTTTCTTGTCTTCCATATGGCCAATTTTGCTGTCCCTATTAAGTAATTCAATAAACAATCTCCTTCTTAATAAAAAACTATACTTCAAACCCCCTATAAATATTTTTCTGAAAAATCTTCCGCAAACCCCTGAAACCAAGTTGCAAGTAATTCGAACATATCATTTAATCGATTACATTTTAAAAACAGATGCTCTACATCTTCACTCTCCCCACAGAACCTACACTGCCCCCCCACTGCTGGATTCAGGTGCGCCATATGCCTGTCCGTAGCTATCGCCCCGTGTATTATCCTCCACTGCAGATCACCGGTCCGCTTCTCTAAAGGGAGTTTGTACAGGGTCCTCCATCTATCTCTTACAAGGAAGTCTGGTCCCAACAACCCTAGCCATCTGGAAGCTTTCTGTCTCTTCAGTGACTTCTGATGCATCACCTTTACTGCTGTGTGATAAAGCGCCTTCTTTGAAGCACAGTCCAGATACTCCAGTTGAGGTGTCTGGGAATTCAAGATTGAATCGGCAACTTCCCCTTCATTCTCATCACACATTAGTGACAAAATACTGATCCTTGGAAAAACTTTCACGTCACTCTGGTTTAACATTTGTGCTATTGATATACTTTCTCCATAAGTTCTTTGTATTGCCAGAGAGATTTCCTCGATCAGTTTTGAAGCAAGTCTCTGTGATCGCAAACCAGCCACCTCCTTAATAGTTTCTACAGATTTCCATCCATCTTTATCCATTAGATGACCCAGCTTCACGATACCATTCTTGAGCAGACATGCTCGCACACTCACTGAGTCTTGTCTGGATCAAGTTATTAAAAAACAGTGGTTCCTCAGTAGCCCAGTGAATAGAACTGCTCCTATCTCGGTCCACCTTCAAAACATTCCTCCACACATGAAACATTGTCTGATAAAAAGGTGTAATTTCAGACAAACTCATCTCTTCCAGTCTCATTAAAAACAGGTGTTTGTCAAGACCAAGCCCACCTGCCCTCTGCAAGATGGCACATGCTGTATGAGTCCATAATAAGTCTTTTTGATAAAGGAATCTTTTTGCTGCTTGTAATCTGAACGCGTGGATACGACTCTTAACATCCACCAAGCCATGTCCTCCCTCGCAAACTGGCAGAAAGATCACTGATGCTCGGACCCAGTGCTCGCCACTCCAGAAAAAGTTGACCAATTTCCTCTGAATTTCACATATTATGTCCTCAGGTGGATCCATGACTACACACCTGTGCCACAGTGTAGAGGCTGCCAGGTTATTGGTGACCAGAACCCTCCCCCTGTAGGACAACTGTGGTAATAGCCATTCCCACTTAGACAATCGGGCAGACACCTTATCCAGCATACCCTCCCAATTCTTCATTTGATATTGTCTATTGCCTATAAAAACACCCAAAACTTTTAAACCTTCCCTTCCCCATCTCAAGCCACTTGGAAGTGTTGGATATCCTACCTCATCCCACTGACCCATAATATAACCCTCACTTTTCTCCCAGTTTACTTTGGCAGTGGACGCTTTTTCATAAAGCTTAATATTCTCATTTAACCTTCTAATATCCTCTTGCCTTGTGATAAACACCGCAATATCATTTTACCCTTTCACTTCCATTTTGGAAGGACACACCTTGTAAATCTTTTTTTAGTCTTTGTAGGAGAGGTTCAATCATTAGGCTATACAGCTGCCCAGACAGTGGACAGCCCTGTCGGATCCCTCTGCCAATAGGTACTGGAGCACTAAGGCCCCTACCAGCCTTTACCATGATAAACACATTGGAATACAACAATTTTACATATGATAAAAATATTTCACCAAAACCAAAGTGTTTTAAAACATTAAACAGATACCCATGATCCACCCTGTCAAAAGCCTTTTCTTGGTCCAATGACAAAATTCCAAGATCACTATTACTAAAGTGGCTAAAGTCAACTAAATCTCTCAACACAAAAATATTTGTCTATAATTGACCTATCTGGGACACAATACGTTTGATCTTTATCAATCAAAAACTCTAAACAATGCTTAATTCTATTAGCCAGACATTTTGACAGTATCTTATAATCCAGACATAGTAAGGACACTGGTCTCCAATTTTTCAATAAACATAAATCCCCTTTTTTGGTACAATGAGATGACTGCACGACGACAACTTAATGGAAGTGACTTTTCTTTAAAACAATTACAAAATACTTCATACAAATCCACTCCAATGACATTCCAAAATTGCTTATAAAATTCAACCAGCAGTCCGTCTATTCCTGGAGACCAACCTGAAGATAATTGCTGCATTGCCTCTGTGAGTTCCTTAAAAGTAATTTCATTGTCCAGCAATTTTTTTTATGTCCATCTGGTAACTTTGGTAAATCACACAGTAATTCCTCAGTACTTTTAGAGTCACATGGTTCTTTACTATATAATGATGCATAAAAATTCACTGCCATTTTTTCTGATTTCCACCGGATGAGAGGTTATAGTTCCATTTGCACAACGAAGATGGTACATCTGCTTCTGTTGAACATTTTTCTTTTCCAGGTTAAAAAAATAAGAACTAGGAGCATCCATGTCTTTAATAGAACAGAACCTTGCTCTAATCAGTGCTCCCTTAGTCCGTTCCTGTAAAAAAGGTCCAAGTTCCATTCTCTTCTTTTCCAAAAAGTCTTTTTCTGCACGGTTCCAGAATTATTGATAAGTTCTTTTTCTAACTTCAAAATGTCTCTTTCCAATCGTTGTATTGTTACTTTAATGTGAGATGAAGAATGCAAGGTATAATTCTGACAAAAGACTCTTATTTGGGCTTTTCCCACTTCCACCACTGGCTAATATTCTCAAAACAACTCTTTTTCAATTTCCACTCATTCCAAAACATTGTAAATCTTTCACAAAACGTCTTGTAACAGTTTAACATTGAAATGCCAATAATACGTACGTCTTGACAATTCTTTCATGTTAAGATCTAAACCAACCATATGATGATCTGAAAAGGCATTTGGTGAATGAAAAACATTCATTATTCTGTTGTTCCATATTTTTCCAAGATAAAAACGGTCCACTCTAGCCCCACAGACAATATTGTCAGTCACTCTAACCCATGTGTACTGTCTTTCCCTTCCATTCCTTACTCTCCATATATCTACCAAACCTCTTTTTTCCATTATTTTGGATAATACTAAAATAGATTGATTATGAGGTTCTTCACCATTTCTATCAACAGTGAAATCTGTTGTACAGTTCCACTCTCCCCCTACAATAATACACACAGCATCATCAATTTTTTTTTAAGAGATTCATTCAATTTCATAAAAGACCTAACCCTTTCGGACCCATTATTCGGGGCATATACATTAACAAAAGCAAACTTAAAAACCTCCAAACTCTATTTTTGTTATTATAATCCTCCCCTTTTCAATTTCCTCAACATTTAAAATGTTAACATTCATGCTCTTTTGAAAATAAAATAGCAACTCCAGCACTATTATTTGACCCATGACTTAGAACGAGCTTTCCATCCCACCACATACCCCATTCTATTTCATTATTATCATCAGTATGCATTTCCTGTAAAAAGGCAACATTAATCTGTTTTATTTTCAAAAATTCTGAAACCATCGCCAGTTTCTTCCTATCTCTACCCCCATTTATATTTAAGGAGCCAACCCTCAGACACTCCATAGAAAAATGAAAGGATAAAAAGGATAGAAAAAGAAACCATAGCAAGAGAGACACCCCATGCAACTTAATCATTGTTTTAATAATCTGAAGCACGAGGTTTACCCTGACGTAATTTCGTTAAGAATTTCTTCAAACGATATCTCTTCTTCTTACTTAATTCATCATGGCTTACCGTTCTCTGTAGCTTAATAAGCGAAGCTATACACTTATCCATATCCGGGAAGAAATCGCTTACTTCAACTGCTTTACCAAAAGTTACATCCAAGAAATCATTTATTTCCTGCAATGTATACAATTCCCCCATAACTTGGGAACCAAAATCAGAAATTTCCGAACAAGCATCGTCATCCACCATCTCACTGTCATCGTTACTCAATTCAAAACCCTGTGATGTTTCAGGTTGTGGCTCAATTTCACTTCCACCAACTTCACTAATCACCGTTTCTACACCTACTCCACTTACTCCTGCTGTCACTGTATCTTCATCAACCCTCATCATTCCCTCATGATCCCTGCTTTGGTTCACACTAACAGTGGCCTCCTCACTAGGCCTCATATTATCACCCACAGCAACGCCACCATCATGTACTTCACTCACAACCTGAGGTTGTATTCCCTGATCGATTCCACGATCTGCATCATCAAAATTCTGCTGCATATTCTCAACATTCTGCTGCATATTCTCAACACTCGGTTGCAAATTCTCTACATTCGGTTGCAAATTCTCATCATTCTGAGCCTTATGCGGACATGCAACCCTCTTATGCCCAATGTCTCCGCATTCAAAGCATTTATTATTCCCGGTACTCGCATACACCAAAAACGCTTTTCCTTCATGCCACAGTCTAAAAGAAACATTCAAATCTTGGTCATTCAGAAACATAAAAACTTGTCTTCTGAATGACAACACGTGCTTCAATGCCTCATTTTTGCATCCAAGAGAAATCATTTTAACTGGACTAGCAAACTTTCCATAACTCGCAAGAGCTCGTTCAATTTCACTATTCTTTATGAATGGCGGCACATTTGATATCGTCACTCTAGTAGTGGGTGTAACCAGCGGTGAAACAGTAATATAAGTACCACTTACCACAACACCGTTGCTTATCAGGCGATTAACCAAATTTTCTTCTTTCACGAAAATCTCCACCGCCTTATTCATTCGAGAAGCCGAGCAAATATATAGAGAGAGAGGGGGAAGAGAAGAGTGTGTTAGTGTGAGATAGATAGAGAGAGAGAGTGTGTGTGTGTGTGAGAGAGAGAGAGTGAGAGAGAGAGGCTTAACAAGACTTTATTATAACATTAACTTTTTCCAAATACCAGATTTCTTATCTGATTAGCCTATACAATCAAAAAAACTATATAAATACAATAAAAATACATACACAATAATTATACTTCAATCACTTTTAAAATTTGAAAACCAACATGTCATCCAAAACCTCACACAAAACCAGTGGCGGCTGGTGAAAAATATATTAGGGGGGGCTGGATAAGCAGGGGGTCTGGGGAAAATTTTGAATTTCGTAGATGTGATTTCCTGCATTCTGGTGCGTTTTAGACCTTGGGCCATGCCCTTCCCTATACCAATAAAATAACTTAAACCAGTCAATACCAATGTTCAAAAAATACAATAATAATAATAACAGTTTGACAGTTAATGATAATGAACAAGTTGCATGTTTATTATGCTCTGTGTGCTGACAGAAAAAGTGCAAACGCATAATGATCAATTATAATAGGTAATACAAAAAATAATAGGTAATACAAATTAGTTGTTTAATCAATCCCCAGCTGTAGACTACATAACTTTGACAAATTGATAATTGGATAATGGATAACAGTAATGAGTGTTGATACTAGAGAAAGAGAGAGAAAAATGGCTCTGAAAGAGAGGGTGGGACAACATTCTTGAGGGGAACACCCAAGTATGAGAAGAAATTTGATTTTAACTAGTATGAAACAGTAATCTAGCTCAGAACTTAAAAACATAAAAAAAGCAAACATACAGGTATATTCCTATAACTATTTTAATATCAAATGTGTGTGAAACATAGTGTTTATGTGTGTGTGTGTGTGTGTGTGTGTGTGTGTGTGTGTGAGTGAGTGACAGAGACAGACAATGAAGCTATTTGAATTGAGATAGTGTGAGTGTGTGTCAGAGCAAGAAAATGACAGCGAGTGTGTGTTTGTGTGTGAGTGAGAGCTTAAGAGAATGACAGCAAGTGTGTGTGTGTGTGTGTGTGTGTGTGTGTGTGTGTGTGTGTGTGTGTGTGTGTGTGTGTGTGTGTGTGTGTGTGTGTGTGTGTGAGAGAAAGAGTATGACAGGGTGTGTGTGTGTGTGTGAGTGAGTGAGTGAGTGAGTGAGTGAGTGAGTGAGTGAGTGAGTGAGTGAGTGAGTGAGTGAGTGAGTGAGTGAGTGAGTGAGAGAGAGTAAGAGAATGACCGCGTGTGTGTGAGTGAGTGAGAGAATGACCACGTGTGTGTGTGTGTGTGTGTGAGTGAGAGAGAGAGAGAGAGAGTAAGAGAATGAACGCGTGTGTGTGAGTGAGTAAGAGAATAACTTTACATTATTTCCACTCGACGTCACCGGCGCTGCCATTCACTCATCTGAGGTAAAATATGTCCCGTGGCAGGGCTCCAGACCTCCGTCCTGAAACCGTCCTGAAAAACAATTTGAACCGTCCTAAAGTGAATGTCAACCGTCCCAATTTAAAAATGTTGTTTCTTATTATCATCTATAGTTGTTGTTAGTCACATAATAAAAAAACAACATTAAAGTGTTTATGATATATATTATTATATTTATTTAGCTTCATTCAAAGTAGTTATCTGTAAATAGATAAAACACAGATTTAATACAAATGAATCTATTAAACTCTATTAACCTGTTAATATGAATGATTTTAAAATTTGAACATGCAATACAGATACAGATTTAACTATTGTGACTTAAATATCTTAAAATTAAATAAACACGCGGGACACGCGCTATAGTTGTAAAAAAAACACACCAAATATAGCTTTTTTTGCGTCATCACTCTTAATGAGACTTTTAAGTGAGCTTTACTCATTCTCTCAGACGTTTACAGTTTAACGTTTTATGAGACAAGCAGTGCATGCCAACTCCCGTGCCGCTGGGTAGATCAGCACATTACAGTAGGCTACAAATGTGCGCATTTACCTCAAACGCAGGACATCAGTTCTGACTGGATCTCTACCCAAATCGTCACTATCTAACATTTCTGTCTAGTTTTTATTCATTGAATATCCGTTGTTTAACCAGCCCAACATATTTGCGATGTCATGAAGCCATTTGATAGATGTACCGCGGATCGAGTCTCCCCGAGTAGCCAGCCAGTGATAGTAACTATAGCAACATCATGAGAAGACGCGCTCCGTTGTAGTTAGTGCTTGGTCGGTTACTTTTGGCATTTTCTAAGTAAGTTGGCCAAATAGGCTAGTAATAAATGAACACTCATACAAAAATGTCTTCGTCCTGTAGGCGTCCTGGAGAATATTTCTGTTCGTCCTAAACACATTTTCTATCGTCCCCAGACGATGAGACGCCGTAGTCTCGAGCCCTGTCCCGTGGTGCGCGTGCACGGTGCACTCCTCTAATTTGATACTGCGGGCGATATTTTCAGCGCCCCAAACCATAAAATTTGACGACGCTGATTGGCGAAATATAAACTTTTTTGCATAGCAACCAGGGAACCATTGGCTTAAATTCCAGCACTGTGGGGCTGAGCGAACTGGAGCCCAGAGATCACAGCCTATTGGCTATACTACTACACCAACATGATAAACGTAACGAACGTGAATGCAAATATCATTCTGGAGAGTTCAAAACACCTTTCAAAGTAAAACCATTATTAGCACATAATTAACACAGATTATTTTTCATAAATTATAATATATATATATATATATATATATATATATATATAAAAAAAAACAGACAGACAGGTCGGAGGGAGGGCGGCGCCCCAGCGCCCTCTATGGGCGAGGCCGCCGCTGCACAAAACTCCTTCCACAGACCATATTTCGGCAAACCTTTGAATATCATTCATCAATTGAAAATACGTGTATTCAATTTTAATTCTAGCAGTCACCATGCCTTTAAAAGCATTTTCTGCATCTACAGTACCTATACCCAATAACTTATTTTTTCGAGTCTTCCAAATGGCAATTTTATCCATACCCAACAGAAAATTGAATATGCATATTTTTCTTTTGTCATGAAATGCCACTTATAAAATATTGATCGGAAAAAACTTCATCAAAGCCTTTAAACAGACTTTTTAAAACAACAAAAAGACTGGCTAACCTCACGCAATAAATAAATAAATGGTCAACTGTCATCAATTCCACAAAAAGGACATTCCTTCCCCACTGCTGGATTCAGGTCTGCCACGTGTCTGTTTGTAGCTATAGCACCATGAAGAAGTCTCCACTGGAGGTCTGCTATACGCTTCTCAATGGGAGGCTTGTACAGAGACCTCCAGGATCCTTTAAAGTCTGGTCCAAACACTTCTGCCCACCTCCATGCTCGTACTCGTTTTAAAACAGTCTGATGTGCCACTTTACCACAAGTAAAATAGATCGCTTTTTTACTTGCTTCACGAAACTGTCCCATTTCCGGGGTCTTAAAAGTTAATACTGTATCAGCATCTTCATAGTTCTCCTTTGCAGCAGCAGATACACTGATAGATGGAAAAAGATATGTTCTCCTCCAATCTTGAGCTGGTCGAGTTTCCAGTGCCTCCCTGCAGGTTCCAGGCAGTGCTCTCTGTACTTCCTCCAACACCTGCTGCAGAAGACGCAGAGATCGAATCCCCGTCTCACACTGCAGTGCTGAAGCCGTTTTCCACCCATCCAGGTCTCTCAGATCTCCTATCCTCTTGAGTCCAGTTCCCACCAGACAGTTCATCAAACTTCTTGACGACAGAGTTATTGTTTGTATCAGTGGATTATAAAACAATGGCTCTCCCATAATCCACTCTTTTGGTTCTGAAAGATCTCTGATGACACTGAAGTTATCAATCCAAGCTTTCAGCATCGACTGATAAAACAGGGATAAATCACTTAAGTCCAGTTCTTTAAGTCTCAGTAAAAACAATTGTTTCTCATACCCCAGACCAGATGCTGTCCTTAAAATAGCACAAGCAACACGAATCCATCCCAGATCTTCTTCATACAGCATTCGTCTTGCAGCTTGCAGTCTAAAAGTCATAATCCTGCTTCTTATGTCAATTAGAGCTTGTCCTCCTTCTTGTAAAGGTAAATACAATGCAGCTCCAGGAACCCAGTGTTGCCCTGACCAAAAGAAATCAACAAATTTCTTCTGTACTACTTTGAGCAGTTCATTAGGAGGATCCAGCACATTTAGCCTGTGCCATAGCATGGAGGCGGCCAGGTTATTTGTAACCAAGACTCTACCCATGTAGGATAGTTCAGGTAATAGCCAATTCCATTTAGACAACTTTAGTAAACCCCCTGGAAGCTCAGGTGGCCCACCATTTCTCCAGGGACTCACAAGAAAACCTTCACTCTTCGCCCAATTTACCTTCGATGAAGAGGCCCTCTCATATAAGCCAAACTTTTAGACAATATCTGAATATCCCCTTGTCCAGTGATGAACACAGTCACATCATCAGCGTAAGCTGAAACAGAGACACATGACCCATTAAAATCCCCTGGTATATGAAAACCCTTTAAATTATTTCTCAGCTTAATTAATAAAGGCTCAATGACCAAGCTGTAGAGTTGTCCAGAAATTGGACAACCCTGCCTAATTCCCCTCCTAACAGGTATAGGACAACTCAGTCCCCCTCCAACCTTTAGCATTACCGAGGCTCCTCTATACAATAACTGGATCCAAGAAATGAAATTTTCCCCAAACCCAAATGCTTTCAAAACATTTAAAAAGGTATTCATGACCCACACGATCAAACGCCTTTTCCTGATCAATCGATAAGAAACCAATATTAAAAACATCATTCATAGACAGGTCCATTACATCTCTTATTAGAAATAAATTGTCCATTATTGTATGTCCTGGAACACAGTATGTTTGCTCATTTCTCACAATAATACTCAAGATCATATTTCATATTTTTGCTAAGCACTTAGACAAAATTTTATAATCTTGGCACATTAAAGAAACAGGGTGCCAATTTTTTAACAGCCCTAAATCACCAGTTTTGGGCAGAAGTGATAGTACTGCTCTTCTGACAGCTGCTGGGTAAAATACCTTTCTCAAAACATTCAGCAATTACATGATAAAAATCCTCTCCTAAAATGTTCCAAAATGATTTGTAAAACTCAGCAGGCAGACCATCTACTCCTGGGGCACGTCCTGTGGAGAGCTGCTTTACAGCCTCTGAGAGTTTCTCATAAGAAATCAATTTGTCCAGTGTTTTTCTGTCCTCAGGTATTAAACTAGGCAGTCCTCTTAATAACTGATCCATACTTTCAGGATCACAATCTTTGGGCCCAAAAAGTTCAGCATAAAAGTCTACCGCGATTTTCCTCATTTCGATAGGATTTGAAGTTACTGTGCCATTGTCCTTCCGAAGATAAAGCATATTTTTTTTTGTTTTACTGCTTTATGCTCCAAGTTAAAAAAGAACATTGTTGGAGCATCCATTTCCTTAATGGAAGATATCCTGGCTCGGATTAAGGCACCTTTTGCTCTTTCCTCTAGGAGTGTTTTCAACTCCAATCTCTTTTCTTTAAATCCTTAGTCATACCCGAAACATTCAAATCAATAACATTTTCCATTTCATTAATATCTTTCTCTAAACTTTCTCTTTAGTTTCTACTATTGCCATTAAAACTCTACCTTTTTCTAATTCAATAGTGGATAGGATCTTTAGATCCAACTGTTTAGAAAAAATAATTGCTACCCCTGCGCTCAGATTAGTTCCATGACTCAGAATACATTCACCTTCCCACCACCTATAAAATTCAATTTCATTTTGAATATCTGCATGTGTTTCCTGTAAAAACATAACATTGATATCCTTCAGGTGAACATATTCTGAAATCATTGCTCTCTTATTCCTGTCTCTCCCTCCATTAATGTTTTAAGATCCTATTCTCAAAATATCCATAAAAGATAGAAGGAGAAAAAAGAAAGAGACAGAGAAAACAAAAAGCACTGCAAAGACACCCTTGATTTGTATCTCATTTTGCAAAATCAATTTGGTTTACATTTAACTGGGGCTTTCCCCTTTCTTAGTTTAGTGAGAATCTTTCTTAAATCGAAATCTCTTTCGTGTACTCAGTTTTTCTTCTCCTACCCTCTTTTGCCAATAGAGAACTGAAAATTCAAATTTCTTTACATCTGGAAAAAAAATCCTTACTTCAGCAACCTTTCCGAAAGTCTCATCCAAAAACGAATTAATCTCATCCAAAGAGTAAATCTGGTCACAACCTATCTGGGAAATATCTGACAGATTAATTAGAAGTATCTGATAAAACCCCCTCCTCCTCATTATCAGCCTCTTTTACTTCATCTTCACCTAATTTTTGTATCTTTTTCTTTAGGCTCACATGAACTTTCCTTACTGACACTGTTTTGATCTGCAGTGCTTCCAGACTCAGTCACAACACACTCTCTTCTTTTTTGGCCTTCCATCCCCACATCTATTTTTTATTTCAGACATCTGCACTTCAACATCACCTTCATCTATTTGTTTATTTTCAGCAGACAACTCCACATCCTTCCTCAAACTCTCAGTAGAGCCTCCTCGTCATTTTTTCCTTTCTCAGTAGGAATTTCCTCATCATTCCTTACATTCTCAGCATTCATATTCACAACAACCTGCTCTTGAAGTGGATCTATTTGTGCTCTCGTTTCAGTTCTACTCGGGCCTACCTCGGAGTCGGCACTATTAGGACATGATAACCTTACGTGCCCGACACCACCGCATCCAAAACATCGCATCTCACCTGCGCTCGCATACAACATGTACGATTTGCCTTCATACATACACCCGAAACGACACATTAAGAGTCTGCGAGTTTAAAAACATAAATCATGTCGCCTGAACGACAGCACATGTTTCAAAGCCGCATTTTTGCAGCCAAGTGGAACCATTTTGATCCCACTAGCAATTTTACCGAAACGTGAAAGCTCACGCTCAATATCAGCATTAGGAATGAAAGGCGGAACGTTGGAAATAGTCACTTTACTCGTTGGTGTTACTAACGGTTGAACATGAATAAAAGCACCACTTACCGAAATCCCGCTTTCGATCAAACGATTCACTAGTTGTTCATCCTTGAGAAAAACCACCACGGCTTTGTTCATTCGGGAAGCAGAAACAATGTTGTCGTGACCGACGTGCTCAGCTACATCCAACAGCACGTCTTCCACAGACTCTCCAGCGCTCGTGACACACCTGATGCCGTGACGGAGTGACAGAGACGACGCCTGCACATTCCTGTGCGACGCCATCTCCGTCCCCGACACAACAAAACTAGACTATTTCACGAACAAAAAATATCTGAGAATATAACAGACTAAAACCAAACTAGTTTTGCGAAAGTAAATACATAGAAATCCTATAAGCTCCCAAAAGAAAAGTTCAGAAAAAAGTTTTTAAATTTCCCTCTCACCGTGATCACCCTCCCACACCCTACCACTTCCCAGCATGCACTGAGAGAGAGAGAGAGAGTTTTAAAACGCTTTATTTAACAACAGTTATTTGTTAATTAACAAAAGAAAACACAACAACCAAAAAAACAACAACACTACATGACTTTACCGTAAATCACATATAAAAAACAACTCATTGTCAAGTATAGAACACATACCAACATCACAACACCATTCAATCTCAAAAATGTTGATTGCATTCATCATCTTGTAATAGTTAAAATCAACAAGAATTCTTGATTTAAACATATTCTTAAAAACTGATACAATATGTTGCCCATTTCTCTGTTCTATTTCATTTCTTCTGGAAATATAAATTGCTAATTTGGCTTGGCCAACAATAAAGTTAATCAATTGACACTTGTATTTCTGTAGTCTACTATACTTGAAGCCAAATATAAAACTATTGCTTTGTAAAAGAAATCCCTAATAAAGAGAATAAAAATTCTAGAAGGTCAAAAAGTGGGGAAAGTCTATGACAATTCATAAAACAATGGAATATTGTTTCTCTCTAAACAGAAAGGACAATTATCATTTACAGTGGGATTCAATTTCGCCACAAAGGCGTTTACAGCGATTGCACCATGCAGTATTCTCCACTGGAGATCACCTGCTCTTTTAGTCAATGGTGGTTTGTATAGTACTCTCCACTCTGGTTTTAATTCCTCTACCACTCCAAGTTTGTCTCTCCATACTGTGTCAATTCTGCCTTTTAATGTATGTTTATTTATTACCTTCACAATACATTTATATAAGATCTTTCCTTTAACTGTACAAAAATCAACATTTTCATTTGCATTCAAACACAACAGAGGACTATTATGTGAGCATTCCTCAAGATCTTTTTCCTTGGAGTTTAAAACCCCATCCAGTTTATTCAGAAAACTTCTAACAAATCTCACTGATCTTATTCCCAGATGTGTAGCAACATTTTCTGCATTTTTAGTCCAGTACTGGCTTTTTCAACAATATCTTTCAATTGCAACAGTTTCTTTGACACAAGCAAGTCTTTTAGTCCTGGAAGGTCAACTCCTGACACATCAAGGCGACTTCCAAACACAACAGGTTCCTCAAGCAACCAGAAAAGAGATGTGGCTGACTCTGCCCATTCATGCTTAAAAAGTTTCCACACTTTAAAAAGACTTGGAAGTCTAGACAAATCCAGGAGATTATAGTTCGTTAAAAACAGTACAGCATGAAGTCCCATTCCGTTCACTCCAGATAAAATAATCTGTGCTAATGGTCTCCACACTAGATTCTGGGGACCCATCAGCAATCGCTGAATGAACTGCAGCCTAAAAGTTCGCTCCTCTGCTGACCAGATTCACCAAGCCTTGACCTCCTTCATCCCTTGGCAGGAAAGAACACTTTGCGGTGTCCAGTGCAGATTATCCCAAAAGAAATTGACCATTTCTGCTTGAAGTTTTGGTAACAGTCCCAGAGGCGGATCGACACAAGCAAGTCTATGCCATAACGAGTACCCCACCAGATTACTGATTATGAGCGTACGACCTCGATAAGACAGTTTGGGGAGTAGCCATTTCCATCTCTGCAAACGTCCTTTGATTTTGTCTAGCATACAATCCCAATTTTTTGAAACAAAGTCATCATTCCCTAGAAAAATTCCAAAATATTTAAATCCACCTTTCTTCCACATTAAACCACCCAGGCAAACTGGGAGGACCTCTATTCCAATCGCCCATTAAAAGGGCCTCACTTTTCCCCCAGTTAACTTTTGCAGAAGACATTTTTTTAAACTGTTAACAATAATCTTACATTTTTCAATGTCATCAGCTAGGGCTGTAGTCAAGACCACCTTTGTTGAGTCCAAGACAAGTCCAAGACCAGGACGGAGTCAGAGTCCAAGTCAAGACCAGAGTCCAATGAGCTTTGAGTCCAAGTCAAGACCGAGTCCAAAAAGGTTCGAGTCCAGAGTCAAGACCGAGATCCAGGACAGGAAAAAAAACAAGTCTTCAGGGCCTGAATTTCGTTTTTGCCAAACAAAATTATTAAATTTATCTTGCCTAAATGTTTGCGCTTGTTGCATTTTTTACAATGGGGTAATGTTGTTAAGAATTTACACAACACAAGGCTTGATTTAAATTGTTCAATTAAATTGAAAAAAAAGTTGGACAAATAAATACAATAGAATGAATAATTAAAGACATCAATCCTGATTCCTTTAGCTTAACTTTAGCTTTTGTTGTTTTGACGACAAAATTAATGACCGAAACATATGGTTGCCGTCACTTTTAAGAACAAGTGCACAAATTCTGTGTTAATTATACTGGCATGCGTTTTATGCTTATTAAAGACAAAACCGACTATGTTTTGAGTATACTCACAAAGACCGAAATTGACACAGTTTTGAGTGTTAAAGACATATAACTAATCCGTGAAAAATAACTTTTCTTACTGGCCAGCTGTTCTTGAGGCGGATTTTCTATGAATGTGCACAGAAATCATCCCAGAGAGCACGCGAGCACTGATTAGTTTAAAATCGCTTGAATGTTTAAACTGGTAAGACTTAAAAAGACGTGCAAATGGTAAACTTTATTCACGATGCACTGCTGGCCCGATTGTGCAAGTGAATATTCCGTCATGTCCCGACTCCTGAACGGAGTGTGTACTATCGTGGCAGCGCTTGATGCTTGGCTTCCACAACACATGAGAGAAGAGAAGCACGGCACCGCTGAACACTTCACACTGTTTGTGAAATTGCGTCTGGCAGATAGTTATTAAAAGAATGATTTGATTTTATGATCTGTGTGGATTACGATTGCGGGGAATATCCCGCAATGTAAATGGGAGACCTGCGGGAATGATTAGAATCGAGACCAAAAGCCATATTTGGCAAGACCAGTGGCCGAGCCGAGACAAGTCCGAGTCCGAATACCAGCCGAGTCCGATACAAGTCTGGAGACCATAAAAAACTCGGTTTCGAGTCCGGACTTGCGAGTCGCGAGACTCGAATCTAAACTACAGCCCTGTCATCAGCACCAGATATAAAAACAACTACATCGTCTGCATAAGCAGAAAGGTGCAACGTGATATTACAGTGTGGTATAGTAAAACCACTCAACTCATTTCTTAATTTATGAAGCAGAGGTTTCAATAGCCAGGGAATATAGCATGCCTGACATGGCACATCCCTGTCTAACTCCCTCTCTGAATCCTGAAAACGGAGCACTCAAACCACCATTGACTTTGAGAACACTCTCAATGTCACAATACATGGCCTCAATCGATATTTATAAAAACCTGACTAAAACCAAAAGCTTCTAAAACATCTCTCAGATATACATGCTCTACACGGTCAAAGGCTTTTTCTCGGTCTAACGAATTCGACCACCATTTACACCAAATAGCCTCACAACCTCCAAAACATCTCTGACCAATGAGATGTTATCAGAAGATTGACCTATTGGGTATGCAATAATTCTGATCAGAATGTATTATTTGACTCAGAACTTGACTTAACCTTGTAGCTAAAGCCTTTGATAAAATTTTATAGTCGGCACATAACAAGATATCGGTCTCCAATTGCTTATATTTTTTGAAGATCTCCCTTCTTGGGCAGCAGGGTAATAACAGCTCTTCTACAGCTTTAACGGTAACAATCCTTTATTCAAACTGTCATTAAGAACTAAAAAGAAGTCTTCACCAATCACTGGCCATAAAATTTTATTAAAATCAACAGGAATCCGTCAATGCCAGGACTCTTTCCATTTTTCCATCCTCATCATAGCGGTATATAATTCGTTTTGTGACAAATTTTGTTCAAGCTTAATGTTTGACTCTTCATCAGATCTTTGGAAGACCGTTAAAAGAAGTGAAATCATTATCTTCTCTTTGAGACAATTCACATTTATATAAGTTTGAATAAAAATCAACAGCATGTCTGCGTATCTCACTAGGCTCAGTAAGCTCTTTCCCTGTGTCCAGAGCGTAATGAATGAATGACTCGACTTTGACCGTTTTTTTTTTTCCAAATTTAAAAAAAATTTAGATGGTGCATCCATTTGTGAGATGCTTTGAAAGCGTGACCGTTCATTAACGCCCCTTGAGCTTTTGTACCCAACAAATCTGCAAGCATTTCCTTTTTGGATTTGCTGCTATCAAAACAATCACCGTCACCTGTAGAAGCTGTTGTATTTAAAAGTTCTATAATTTCATTTTCTAAAATCTTCATTGACTGGGCCATATCTTTAGTTGCATTAAGAGTGTACTCTTCACATAATTGTTTTATGTGGACCTTGCCACAATCCCACCATTGTTGTAAGGAAACATAGAAACTGTTTTTTGTTTCTTAAAATTTTCCCAAAACAAATAAAACATTTCAATAAACTTTTTATCATTTAAAAGGGATGTATTAAAGTGCCAATACGCACTCTTTAAACACACAGAATTAATAAAAAAATTACAAACAACCGAACAGTGATCAGAAAACCCTACAGGAACTATTTTACATTCTCTGGCCAGATTTGCTTGATAATTAGACACATAGAGCCTATCCAGTCTTGCCATATAAATAATATTATCTCTACTATGTGCCCAAGTATACTGCCTATTCTTGTGATGCACATTCCTCCAAACATCACACAAATCAAATGTTCTCATCAATTGCGTGAGCGCTTTTGTGAGGCGATATGTGGCTCTAAGTGATTTCTGTCTAATTTATCATTCTCAGTACAATTAAAATCTCCACCGAGGAAAAAATAATTCTTCAGGGCTTAGATCTTTCATAGCAACACTAATTCTATATATAAAAAAAATTATTTCAGCTCCTTTTGTGGGGGCATAAATATTTAAAAGTCATTGTAGTGTTTTCAAACTTAGCTTTAACTTTTAAAAACCGGCCTTTAACTATTTCTTCCATTTCACAAGAAATTGGCAGGGATTTCTTTGAAAACCGAACAGCTACTCCTCCACTATTGGAAGACATATGACTCAAAAAAAATTCTCCATCCCATTCTTTTTCCAGTCTCATTATTCAAGTCACTATGTGATTCTTGAACAAAAGTGACATCAATATGTTTTTGTTTAATAAATTCAAACAAACACATTCTCTTATGACCATCTCTTCGCACCATTTAAATTGAGAGTTCCAATTTTAAAATCTCTCATAAAAATTGATGTTTTAAAAAGACAGAAGTAAATAAAAGAAACAGTCAGTAAGGTAAAAACTTCTACCAGGAAGAAGAAATTATACCATGTCTTGTTTTCGTCATTAAGATTTTGCTTTCTAAGTTTACTCACAATTTTCCTAAGACGGAAAACTTCTTTGTCTGCAAAAGCACCTTCTTTCATTCGAATTTTTGCATCATTAATGAAAGTTGAGCGATCAGGGAAGTAATGTTCAACCTGAACTCCAGGTAATCCTTTTGTCTCTTTCAAAAATTTGCTAATGTCCTCAACTTTATATACTGTGGTCTGATTCTCATTTTCATTTTGCGATGAAAGATAAGAACATTCAGAAACATTGGAATCTGAAGAATCACTGTCATTCTCTGGGACTAAACTTTCAACCTCGTTTTTGTCTTTTTTTGTTTGTCTAAGGACTTTGCTCTGGTGGGCTTTTTTTTTTTCTTTTAATTGGAACTTTGAAGATTGGCACAGTTTCCATCTCCACTTCAACAACACCCTCACTGACCTGTTTATCAGTAGTTGTCATTTTGTCTATGTCACTGCTCGAATTAACAGTGTCAAAAATCATGAGATCAGAGACAGAGATCAGACCTGCAGTAACCTCAGCCATAGTGGGTTTATTCCCAACCGACCCACCAGAACCTGACTCAACAGCAGCAGCAGGGGCCACAACATCCTCTGTGACAGACACAGCTTCAGGAGGATTACTCTGAGTGTTAGTCTGTACAGTAGCATTTTCGTCTATTTTATCAGGACAAACGCGTATCAGATGGCCAGTTTTGCCACAGCCAAAGCACTTCATTATACTTTCAGACGTTGCATAAACTGTGTAATTGAATTCCTCAACTTTAACATTGAATGACAGGTTCAACTCATCAGCATTGTTTTTCAGAACCATATAGACTTGTCTCCGAAAAACACTACGTTTCAGCAAGGGTGATTACAGCTAAAAGCAATCTTTCTAATTGGAGAGACTATCTTACCAAAGAAAGACAATTCTTTAGCAATACTTGCATCAGAAACAAAGGGAGGTACATTCGACACAATAATCTTTCAAAAAGGGCTGCTAAGCGGCAGAACAAGCGTAAGCTCATCATTGATTACAACTCCCGTTTGAACAAGTTCATTCACTTTTGCAATCGCGTTTAAAAATAAAACAACCGCGTTGTTCATTTTAGATGCAGAAACAATAGCGTTGTAACCAACTACATTGCCAACCGCTAAAGCACATTCCTCTACACTAAAATTACACAAAATCTTAATCCCATGACGCCGAGTTAGACCATCACTGCTCGTTACACTTGAAGCAGCCATGCTTCCGGCAATAAAGACGCCGGGAGCAGACTCCCAACTTTCTCTAAAGAAAACGAATCCTCAACCACAAAACAACATGCGCACGAGAGAGAGAGAGAGAGAGAGAGAGAGAGAGAGAGAGGTTGAACAGATCTTTATTGTTACATTAAATTCAGGATTTTACAACACCATTGTTACCTGTATCCTTTTACCTCAACAACAAATAATTTAAAATGTATGCTAAAAAGTAAAAAATAAATCTACATCATCCAAAACACATAAAACCTCATTACAACCCCAAATTCTTAAGAACCTTTCAACATCATTGATCAGCTTATAATATGAAAATTCTATTTTTATCCTTCCTTTTACCATACACTTCAACATCATTTCTACATCTGTTGAACCAACTTTCAACTCTTTGTTTTTCCTTGTTTTCCATATTGCAAGCTTTGCTGTACCAATGAGGTAATTTAATAAACACAATTTACCTCTATCAAGCACTTTGTATTTAAGTCCCCCAATAAAAACTTTATGGGAAAAACCCTCACCAAACCCCTGAAACCAAGAATCAAGCAACTCAAAAAAACTCCCAAGCCTCAAACATTGTAAGAACAAATGCTCTATTGTTTCTTCAGCACTACAGAAACTACAACACCCCCCACTGCTGGATTCAGGTGTGCTACGTGTCTGTTTGTAGCTATCGCCCTGTGAATAAGCCTCCACTGCAGATCAGCCGTCAGCTTCTCGATGGGAGGCTTATACAGGACTCTCCACCTGTCCCTCACCATGAAGTCTGGCTCCATTATCTCTGTCCACTTTGAGAAACTCTGCCGGCTGAGTGAGTCCATGTGAATGACTTTCACTGTAACATACAGCATTGCTTTCTTTGATGCAACATCAAGCTCTTCCAGCTGCGGAGTTTTAAACGTCAGTATAGATCCTTCCAGCTCTTCTTGTCCTTCACCGACAGCAGGAAATATTTTCAACTTTGGAAACCCTCCTTTCTGCTGTTGTACATATCCCCAGCAACAAGGTTTCTGTAACTTCTCAGCAAAGCAGCAAAAATCTCATCTCTTAATTTTGAAGCAATTCTTATCGAGCACAAACCAGATAGTTCTTTAAAAGTGTCCACTGAAACTCCATCTGCCATTGTCCAGTAAATGTCCCAGTTTAGTGATTCCGTTCTTTACAAGAGTTCTCCGAATGCTCATTGATGATAAAAACCGGGTCTGGATCAACGGATTATTGAACAGTGGTTCCTCATTGATCCAGTCCCCAAGCTCATTCAAGTTCCTCTCCACTTTCAGAACCTTATTCCAAGCTTGCAACATTGATTTATAAAAAGACGAGAGAATGTCCAGTCTCAACCCGTCCATTTTCAATAAAAACAAGTGTTTGTCTAGTCCAAAACTTTCAACCTTCTGCAGAAAAGCACATGCCGTCTGTGTCCATGCTAAATCCTCTTGATAGAGAAATTTCTGCACCGCTTGCAGCCTGAAAGCAACAATTCGACTCTTTACATCCACCAGACCTTGACCTCCTTCCTGTACCGGTAAGTAAAGCACGCAGCCCGAGTCCAGTGTTCGCCACTCCAAAAAAAGTTTACTATTTTCCTCTGTATGTTACAAATCAGTTCGCTTGGTGGTTCCAGAACAATGAGTTTGTGCCAGAGCGTGGAAGCTGCCAGATTGTTTGCCCCCAGAACTCTTCCTCTATAGGACAGTTGTGGTAATAGCCATTTCCATTTAGACAATCGAGCTACCACCTTCTCCAGCACTCCCTCCCAATTCTTCATTTTATAACTTTCCTTTCCTAAAAAAACACCTAACACTTTTATACCCTCCCTCCTCCAAATCAGTCCTCCTGGAAGTTTCGGAGGTCCAGTGTTTCTCCACCGGCCAGTAATAAACCCCTCGCTTTTCTCCCAGTTAACTCTGGCTGAGGAGGCCATCTCGTATTGCCTGATGCTTGTTTCCAAAACTGATACATCATTTTGTCCTGAGATACAAACGGTTACATCATCGGCATAAGCAGACATATACACCTTGAAAGTTTCTTTTACACCTGTAATTGAAAAACGAATCGGTTACCTAACGTAACCTCGGTTCTCTCTAGATGAGGGAATCGAGTATTGCGTAAGCTAGCTTACGCTGACGGGAAAGATTCATCTTTTCTGAGAAGTTGAAGCCAAAAAAATTATCCTATAATTTTGTATCCAATGTCAACGCAGTTCACTGCAGCAGACCATGAGCGGGCTAGCTAGCAGCTCATTGGTTCGCTCAGGGAGAACTGCTACAGCCTATGAGGGAACTCGGTTGAACTCGTGACCAATGAGAAGCAGACACGCTCTCATTGCGTCAGAGCCCGCCAACGGAGTGGCCCGAGTCTATAAATAAGCGAGTTTCCCGCTGTTTTCCGGTTTTCATTGAATGAAGCGAGAACACTGGTAGCGCAAGCACGGCCGGGAACGCAATACTCGTTCCCTCATCTCAGAGAACCGAGGTTACGTTAGGTAACCGTTCGATCTCTGCTACGGAGAGGTTCTCTCGTATTGCGTAAGCTAGCTTACGCTACGGGAACACCTGGTCAACGCCGTGCGCGCTCAGGCATCCACAATGAGTCCCGGGGGACCCTTATAAGTGGGAAATTAATGTACGTGACATAAAAAGGGCCAGCAAGCGGGCCGATGATTAGTGTAGTACGTAAGCACATGAGGGAAGAACAAGCGGCACGCCGGTTGTATGAGTGTGACTCCCAATAGTGCAGCTCAACATAAGAGCTGAAGCATACTAGGCTGCTAGTAGCTTTGCCTGCAAGGTAAAATCTGACAAGGTGGAAGGGGAAGCCCCTCCCGCTGCCACGCATATGTCTGAATGGAAAAGCCGCTGGACCATGCCCACGGTGAGGCCATGCCTCTGTTGGAATGAGCCCTGATGCCCAAAGGGCATGACAGGTCTTTTGATGCATTAGCAGAAGCAATAGCGTCCACAATTCAATTAGGATAGTGTCTGTTTCGAGGTGGCCAGACCCTTGGTGCGCTCACCGAACGAAACAAAAAGCTGCTCAGAGCGTCTGAACGCGGCAGCGCGTGTAGTGTACAATCTCAGAGTCCGAACCGGACAAAGGAGATTGGCGTCACATTCGTTATCGGATGGGTAGAGCCGATAGGGAAAAACCTGATCCCTGTACGGGGTACCAAATTGGCTTTGGGGACATATCCATGTCTAGGTTTGAGGAAGACTATGTAGTCA
>JAQIUQ010000969.1:0-11011 GCA_030378365.1 Hybognathus amarus | reverse complement strand
TCTCAATTGTCTTAGTTTTCAGTTACATGTTGCTCTAAATCCCAGGAAAAAAAGACAGGGGTACCCTGTCATTTTTTTTGCAAGATTTAGGAGTTTAAAGCTATTTGCATCTCAAAATTATTAACAATTATGATGAAGAGCCATGAGCTCAGTACTAAGTGAAATGGAGCTGTTGGGCCTTAAAATATTGAGATATTGAGATATTTATAATGGCATAATTCCAGAAAAAAGACAGGGCTACTGTCATTTTTTTTTTTTGGGGGGGGGGGGGGGGGTCGAAATTTTGAGTTTCTCTGATCTTCTTGAAACTCTGGATTCTGATAGAGGGCCTTGAGACTTGAGACCTGAGTGCAAAAATGGAGGCTCTAGACCAGAGGTGTCAAAAGTATTCACATTCATTACTTAAGTAAAAGTATAGATATCTAGGGTTTAAAAATACTTCTGTAGAAGTTGAAGTATCAGACTCGAGCTTTTTACTCTCAGTAAAAGTATTTATAACTACTGGTTTTCAAACATGACTTCAAAGAAAAAAAAGAAAACTAATGTAAGGAAGGGAGTCCTGTAAAAGGGATTGCTTTACTTATGAAATGAATTTTTAAATGTTTTGGCTTACCCTTGGACATGTAGGTGTCTTTGTTCCGGCAGTATTTTCAGAATTTTTCTGATATTTTTCAGGGCAAGCAAGCGTTCTATGTCTGTTCAGGTTCGGGAAATGTGACTGACAGACCTGAGATACTTCTATTATAATGCAGGTACTATGGTCCCCACTTCAAAGAGCATGCACAGAGAAGTCCAGATTAAACATGATTTAATGACTCAAATGTAAGTACAGCATTAATGGCCTAGCAGGACATAAGGCAGCTGTTTGGTGAGAAAACGCAGATTCAGACTCACTTCGGACATGGCTGTGGTTACAACAGGTAAAAACGATATAAATACTGTTCGCTTTCTCACACAAACCACTCAGTTTTAGTGTCTTAGGCCATCAGTGTGTATTTACATTGACGAGTCATTAAATCATGTTTAATCTGGACTTCTCTGTGTATGCTCTTTGAGGTGGTGACCATAGACCTCCATTATATGACTGACAGACAAGAACGGTTTGACCTAAAAAATATCAAATTTTTAAATACTGTGGAAACATAGACACCTACATCTTGGATGCCCTTGAGGTAAGATAAAACATATCTAGGGATGGGAATTAGAAAACCGGTTCTTCTTCAGAACCGGTGCCTAGTGAATCGATTTCCTTGGAACCGTTAGCTGCCTGCTTAACGATTCCGCTTATTCGGTTCCGCTCGTTGTAAATGCGTCATGGCGTCACACACACACGCTATGTTGTTTTGATTCAGGAGCGCGGCAAAATGGCTTCAAGTCATAGGCGGTTCGATCGGTTCATTTTTCCTGCCGACCAACATTCGTTATTCAAATGTAGGCGCGCCGTGTGGCAAGCACGTTCATAGTGTGGCGTGACCACAACATTGCCCTACATCAATGGCAAATTTAACGTAAACGGAACGAAACTGAGCTACTCGTTATTGTGTGGTTGTTTGGATGACAGACCGTTCATCAGTTTGGACCAAAGCAGCGCAAGCCGATCTTCATCATCAGCACTGTTACTACACCGGCAAATCCAGTAAAGAAAACATTTGAATTCGCCACTGAAGTAATAACATCGCTGCGAGATCTAGTGAGAAACATTCACATTTCTCCGTTATTAACGGATCAAACAGCGCTGACGTGGAAACCAGGAAGAAACATTGTGACATGAATGAACTATCCAGTGTCCACAGATCAGCAACATCACCAAGATTTACTGTATAACACTACTATCTGTAAGTTTGGCAGGAATAGTAGGCTATAATGCTTTCAAGTAACATCACGTCGGTTGTATTTTGACATTATGAATACAATTGCTGCCCTCAAATGTTAATCTAAACTAAAATAAACCTTTGTTTATAACTACTACAATATTACATTTCATTTTGTCCAAGGAGCTGTTTTGTTTTATATGCTCCCAAGAAAAGTCAAGTATAGTTCCATCATTGCTCAAAGTTAAAAAATATCATACTTTATGATGTTAGTTTTGCATAATTTGTGTATACTCTGTGCTTCTGATCAGATATTAAAGCAAGTTCAAACAAACAAACAAATTTGTACTTATTCCCTCACCCAATGAGAATCGATAAGAGAATCGATAAGGAATCGGATCGATAAGCAGTATCAGTAATGGAATCGGAACGTTAAATTCTTATCAATTCCCATCCCTAAACATATTAAAAATTAATTTCAAAGTGAACTATCCCTTTAAGGACAAAAGCTTAGACTGTGCCACAGGGTCCTATCACCTTCTCAAAAAAAAAAACAAAAAAAAAAACATCTTTTCTAAAGGCCATTATGACTATAATGTTATAATAAAATGTTAGTTGAAAATTTTGGGATGCAAAAAATGCAAGGCTACCTGTTTCAGCCGCTTATATGCTCATAGAAAATGAATTTCAGTTTTATTTCAATTTTAGTACAATGCAAATACATGCTCAGTAGTAACCATATATGTGTACCATGTGTTTCATGAAGCACAGAAAACTTTCTGCATTTTTACATTTTCACAAAAAAAAACAAAAAAAAAAGAAATTCCCCACAAGGACAAGGATTTTGAATATTGCCATCTTTGTGGGGATATTTTGACCCTATAATGTAGGGTTGCAAACACACACACACACTCTCTCTCTCTCTCTCTCTCTCTCTCTCTCTCTCTCTCTCTCTCTCTCTCTCTCTCTCTGTCTCTCAAAAAAGGTCTGGAGACCTTCAGTGGAGAGTTGTGCATGGGTTAATAGCTACAAACAGATACAGAGCACACCTCGAATCCCCAGGTTCAGGAGGGATGTCCTTTTTTGTGGGATGACTGAAACTGTCTTTCATTCTATTTTTCCAATGTGGGAGGCTTGTGCCTTTGTTTTCTAAATTGGAAGAATGGTGTATAGTTTTGGGAGAAGTTTTTTCACCTATGTTATTTATTTATGGACCAAAATATAGCAGAAACAGAAAGCAGATCCATGTTTTGCTAAATTTTTTGTTTGGGCAAGCAAAAATGGGAATTTGGATTTCACGAAAAAGCAAAATAAATAATGCAGGTTCAACTGATGTAATGGCAATTTTAAAAGGATTAATTAAAACTAGATTAAAGGTGGAATATGCATACTATGACGTGGTTAAAGACCTGGAGACTTTCAATCATATTTGGGGTGTAAACCAGTGCATATGTGAATCTGATTTTGATGGTGCTTTGCAAATTTATATTTAATTATGCTGTTTTTGTTTTTTGTGATATTTATTATTGTATGGCTGTATTTTAAACTAATTTTAAGGTTTAATTAACCCTTGATTATTTGTAATAAAGTGGGTTAAAAGTCAAAGTCAAGTCTCTCTCTCTCTCTCTCTCTCTCTTAAAAATTAGAGCTGTTATTGAGGATAAAGTGTTTGTTTTGATGTGTGTATATGCTCCTACTGCAACTACAGATAGAATAGTTTTTTTAGACTCTTTATGTTTGGCTTTACAAAAGGTTTCTAATGATGATATTTTAATTCTTGGTGGTGATTTTAATTGTACGGAAAAAAATATGGATAGAAATCATATTGAACCTCACATGTTGTCACGTAAAAAGCTTATCCAACTTATTAACACACACGAACTTAGTGATATATGGAGGACTTTTCATCAGAATTGCAGACAATATACATGGACTCATGTTCGAGATAAGAGAGTGTCTTTAGCAAGGTTGGACAGAATATATTGTTATAGTCACCAGAGTAATGTTTTTAGAAGTTGTAGTATTTTCCCAGTTTCATTCTCTGATCACTGTATGGTTCAATGTGCTGTTTTTTTAAACTTTATAAAACCACGGAGTGCATACTGGCATTTTAATAATGCTCTTCTAAATGATAAAGAATTTAAAGATATTTTAGAATTTTTTTGGAAGGATTTTAGAGATTCAAAGTCAACATTTAGCTCATTACAACAATGGTGGGACTATGGAAAGGCCCAAATTAAACAGTTAAGTCAACAGTACACAAAAAAATATCACTGCAAATATAGATAGGTCCATGAAAGTTTTAGAGATGGAAATTGTACAATTGCAAGAGAAATTAGAAACTAATGGACACTGGACTGTTATGAGGGATATTTCGGAGAAAAAATCTAAGTTGAATGATTTTTTGGAGACAAAAGCAAAAGGGGCTTTGATAAGGTCACGTTTTTTAAATGTTGACCAAATGGATGTACCATCTAAGTTCTTTTTTGGCCTGGAGAAGAAGAATGGTCAAAAACGCTTTTTTCATTCATTGAGATCTGACTCTGGGAGAATGTTGACTGATGTTAATGAAATACGCAAAAGAATTTTTAGTTTTTATAAAGAGTTGTATAAATGTGAGCTAGATGAACAAAACATAAGTAATTCTTTTTTTTTAAAAACTACCCCAAGTTTCTATTGAGTCTAATGGGGATATCAGTGGAGAGCTACGTTTGGAAGAGCTGGAAAAAGCACTCCAGAATATGGCACTTGGAAAGGCCCCAGGTATAGATGGTCTCACAGTCGAGTTTTTTTTAAAGCTTTCTGGTCAGTAGTGGGGTAAGATTTGCTTGAGGTTTTAAATGACAGTTTTACAAATGGTCAATTGCCTTTGAGCTGTCGGAGAGCTGTCCTTACCCTTCTACCAAAAAAAGGAGACCTCACAGAAATTAAATGTTGGAGACCAGTGTCTGTGTTGTGCAGTGACTATAAGATCCTCTCTAAGGCCCTTGCTAATAGACTTTCAGGGGTTTTAGAGCAAGTGATTCACTCTGACCAATCATATTGTATCCCGGAGAGGTCTATTTTCAATAATATATCGTTCATACGTGATATTTTTGACTTGTCTAAAATGAAAGGTTTTGATGTTGGCCTGATCTCTTTAGATCAGGAGAAGGCCTTCGATAGGGTGGAACATCAATATCTTTTAAAAACTCTGGAGGCTTTTGGTTTTACTAAAGAGTTTGTGGGGAAAATTAAGATTTTATATAATGACATTGAAAGTATCCTTAAGGTTAACGGTGGCTTATGTGCTCCTTTTAAAGTGGAAAGAGGTGTAAGACAAGGTTGTCCTTTGTCCGGTATGTTGTACTCTATTGCAATAGAGCCAATTTTATGCAAGGTTAGAGAAAACATAAAAGGTTTAAGTTTACCTTTTTTAGGAAAAACTGTTTCACTATCAGCATATGCTGACGATGTGGTGGTCTTAATTAGTGACCAAAAGGACATTGATACTGTGGTAAATATTTTAAAGGATTTTAAAGAAATTTCTTCTGCGAAGGTAAATTGGGCCAAAAGTGAAGCGATTTTGGTTGGAAATTGGTCACAGGGTATACCGAAGCTCCCACATGACTTAAGTTGGTCCACGGGAGGGTTTAAATATCTGGGTGTATTCCTGGGTGATGCTTCTACTGTTAAAAAAACTGGGATGATGCCTTTGAAAAAGTAAAAGGAAGATTGAATAAATGGAAGTGGTTGATTCCAAAGATGTCGTACAGGGGACGCACTTTAATTATTAACAACCTTGCAGCTTCCACTTTGTGGCACCGTTTGGCATGTGTGGACCCTCCTCTGTGTTTACTCTCTGAGATTCAGAAGGCTTTGGTTGATTTTTTTCTGGGAAAGATTACACTGGGTATCCCAAAGTGTACTTTTTTTATCCAAAGATGAAGGAGGACAGGGTCTTATAAATGTGCAAAGTAGAGTTCGCAGCTTTTCGAATGCGTTTCATTCACAGACTTTTATATGGTTCATCCGTTTCAAATTGGAACGTTGTTGCTTGTGAGATTTTGAAGAAGCATGGGAGATTTAGGTTTTGATAAATCTCTCTTTTTGATGCATCTCCCAAGGATGAATGTATTGAAGGCACCAATATTTTATCAGAAACATTTTTAAAGTTTGGAATTTGTTTGATTTTAATATTGTACAAAATTCAAGCTTGTTCTGGTTACTTCAAGAACCACTGATTTATGGAACCCGTTTTGAAAATGTGGTGAACAGTGCTCATTTTCCTGCAAACACTGGACTATTAATTAAAGCAGGAATTACAACATTGGGACATTTAGTAAATGTTGCAGGACCGGATTTGGACAATGTTGAGAAGACAGCAGAAAAATTGGGATTTAAATTTCTAAGGGTGGTTCATCAACTTTTATTGAAGTGGAGGTCAGTTCTTGAAGAAGAAGAGTTGAAAACCATCAAAGACTTTTGTAGAGGTGTCATAAGACCAAAGGAGGAGGACCCTTTCCATACTTTAAGACTGTCACCAAAAATGGATGAGTATGAATGTATTTTTTTGGAGAAGAAAGATGTTTTGTTCAGTGCTGATTCATTTAATGTAAAAGATGTGTATAACAATTGTGTGAAAGTTTTTAACATGAAAGTTTTATATAACAGGAGTGATACACCTTGGTGTAATGTCATTGGTCTTAGTGGAGATTTTAGACCACAATGGAGAGCACTATATAAGCCACCGTTACCTAAGAGAGCGGGTGACATGCAGTGGAGACTATTACATGGAGTCATAGCTGTGAATGCTTTTGTTTCTGTAATAAACCCAGAGATTAGTGCTGATTGTCCTTTTTGCTTGCAGAGAGAAACCATTTTTCATGCTTTTATGTTTTGTGACAGATTAAGACCTTTATTTATTGTTGTAGAGTCTTTTTTTAAGGCTTTTAATGAAAAATTCTCTATGCAAATGTTTATATGTGGGTTTAAATATGTAAAGAGAAAGGCTTCTGTGTGTCAGTCGTTAAATTATGTTTTGGGCCAATCAAAAATGGCAATCTATGTGAGTTGGATAGAATAAGATTGAAAATAGTTCTGGACAAGATGTAATGGTGGTTTTTTCCAATCTGATTAAGTCCAGAATAATTACAGATTTTAATGTTTTCAAGGCTATGAATGATTTGTCATTGTTTGAAATTAAATGGTGTTGTGGAGAGGTATTGTGTTCTGTGCATGAAGAGACACTAATTTTTGCTATTTGTTTGCAGTAAAAGGAGTATTTTTATGGTGTTATGTATAAATAGAAAATTAGAGTCTTTTTGTGTGGGTGTTTTATAAAATGTAGAATGATGTAATGAAATAATGTTTTATTTTTGATTGTAATAAAATGTGGTTTCAAATTCAAAAAATTCTCTCTCTTCTCTCTCTCTCTCTCTCTCTCTCTCTCTCTCTCTCTCTCTCTGTTGGGAGTGTTTGGGTGCGTGTGAGAGTGTTCACGAGTAGAGGGTGAATGAAAGCGGGTTTTCTGCTATCTTTGTTTTCTCTTTCTTTTAATGTATGGGGATTTTTTAAAAGTGAGACCCTAGAAAGAAAAGAGTTTAATTATTTATTTGGCGTTTGTTCGCCGCGACGCCCGCGAGCATTGTTGACGGGTTTGAGATGGGATCTCGGCCTGAGGGCGGAGAAGCGCCACCTTCGCTCCGTCATGGCGTCAGGTGTGAGGTTGAATCGAGTGTGGCGGTGGAGGGAGTTTTGGTATCCATTGGAGAACAAGTTGGATACGGGAACATTTCTTCGGCATCAAGAATGAATAGAGCTGTGGTGGTTTTCTTGAAGGAGGAGAATTTGGTTAACCGACTAGTTAGCAGTGGAATTTCGGTAAGTGGACTTTTTGTATCTATTTCTCCGCTGGTTAACCCGACCTGAAAGGTAATCATTTCAAACGTGCCTCCGTTTATTCCTAATGATGAGATTGAGCGTGCACTTTTGTTGTACGGGAAGTTTGCGAGTACGGTAAAAACTATTCCACTCGGATGCAAAAACACAGCGCTAAAACATGTTATGTCGTTCAGGAGACAGGTGGCAATGTTTCTGAAACAACCTGAATCGGAGGTAAGAAACGAATTTAATGAAGAGCAAATGATTCAAAATGAAATTAAAGAGATTGATGGCAGTGTTGTTGCATCATGTGCTAATGTAGATCAAGGGAAAGGGACTTTCGGCAAGACTGTTGCACTTGAGGAAAGCCTTGGATCAGAATGTAAGGAAAAATAAGATGTTCAGATGAAAGAAGTGGCTACCATAGAGGCGAATGAGATGTTGAGTTCTCAAATGGTTAGGGAGGAAGAATCAAGGGAGGAGGATACCCTTTCATGATTTCTGAGATTGGTTCGCAAAATATAGAAGATTTGTACTCATTGGATGAGATCAATGTTTTTTTGGACACAACATTTGGTAAAGTGGTAGAGGTGAAAGATTTTTTCCCAGATGTGGAAAAATTTGTTCTTTCCGTAAAAGTACTGCAGCGTACAGTGAGTCATGATGTATTGAGTAAAAAAAAGAGGTATAGATTAAAGAAACTGGTTACAAAATTGAGGAAAAATAAAGGGCTGTCTCTTTCCGAGAAATAATGGCTAGGGTGCACTGGGTGACTCTTATGATGTGTTATTTTTCTCTTTTTCTGTCTCTGTCCACTTTATATTCTAACTCTTTTATGGACAACTTAAGAGTGGGCTCTTTAAATATAAATGGAGGAAGAGATAGGACTAAATTAGCAGTGATTTCTGAATTTTTAAATATAAATCAGGTTAATATTGTTTTTTTGCAAGAGACTCATAGCAATGAGGAGAATGAAATTGAGTGGAATAGATGGTGGAAGGGAAATTGGCACTAAGTCATGGGACAAACAATAGTGCGGGAGTAGCCATTCTTTTTAAAAAGGGGCTGAATGTCAGCATTTTAAATACTGAAGAAATTGAAAAAGGAAGGGTATTGTTAATAAAAATACAGTATGGGGAACATGTTTTTGTTCTAGTGAACGTGTATGCTCCAAATAATGGGGTGGACAGAGTAAGAGTTTTTGACCAACTAGATAAAGCACTTCATAATTTTGGTGATGACACTTGGTTAGTGTTAGGAGGGGACTGGAACTGTACTATTAATTCTGTAATTGATAGGAATGGTGAAGAGCCACATAGTCACTCTAGTAAATTTTTGTCTAATATAATGGGAAAATATGATTTAATGGATGTGTGGAGAAGAAGAAATATTGGTGTGAGACGGTACACATGGATGAAAATTGCAGAAAATATAGTTAGTGGGGCTAGACTGGACAGGTTTTATTTGAGTAAGCTGGTTGAAAACAGGGTAATGAGTGCATTAATATTGCCAAATGGTTTTTCTGATCATCATTTGATCATATTTGATTTTAACATAAAACAAGTTTCAAGACCTATGTATTATTGGCATTTTAATGAGAAAATGCTTAAAGACGTGTCCTTTTGTGATAGTTTTGGGATATTTTGGGAGAAATGGAAGGAAAGAAAAAGTGATTTTGAAAACCTTAGTCAGTGGTGGGATGTGGGCAAGGTGCAAATTAAAGAATTTTGTAAAAATGTTTCTGCTTGTAATATTACAAATGTGAAAAAAACTATACAGAGCTTGCAAAAGGAAATTGAATGTTTGGAAAAGGACTTGACGAATAATGAAAGAGTACAGGACAATGGTACGCTTTTAAGCGAGAAAAAGAAAGAACTTGGATCTTTGTTACAAGAACAAGTGAAAGGGGCACTTGTAAGATCAAGGATTTGTTCAATCAAAGACATGGATGCCCCAACTTCATATTTCTTTAACTTGGAAAAAAAGACAGTTCAATATAAACAGATGCATTATCTTCGTTGTCAAAATGGAAATAGCCTCTATGCACGATTCGCGTCTGAGTTTGTCTCAGCACGCCCAGTTACTTCCGGTGCTGCGTCAGTCTATGGTCAGAAGCCGGTTTTGCGTGAGGTGTTAGATAGTGTCAAATTACACTTGCTGTTTATAAAAACGTCCTGCGGTTAACGTGAATGATGTTAACAACACTTTGAGGCAGTTAGCTGTCACACAAGAGTGAAAAAGAGAAGTTATCTAAATTATATATTTCGAGCTACATCTAAGCAACTTTGAGCGTTAGTATTCTCTCATATCGTACGAAATTCAACTAGCGAATCAGCGTTTCTAAAATCGTTGCCTCCGTTTCTGAGAAACTGGATTTTATTCAAGTTTTGCCGCTATACACTTTGCCTGCAGAACGCACTTCCGGAAAGTAAAGACGCCGATGAGATTCTTTCGGGCACACGCCATCGAGGGTTCGTGCATAGAGGCTATATAACAACAAATCCAGCTGAAATGAGAAAGTTGGCGAATGGACTTTTATTCTGTGTTGTACAGTGCAGAGGAATGTGATCCTGATAGTGCAAAAGACTTACTAAAAGATTTAACACAGCTGGAGCAAGGAAAAAGTCAAGCTTTGGATGAAATGATTTCATATGGAGAGTTAACAGAAGCAGTGCAGCAGTTGTCTATGGGGCGCTCACCAGGAATAGATGGATTAACAGCTGAGTTTTTTAAACATTTCTGGGGGTTATTAGGGGAGGATTTTTATGATGTTGTACAAGAATGTTTTAAAAAGAAAATACTTCCTGTTAGTTGTAGGAGGGCTGTAATTTCACTGTTACCCAAAAAAGGAGATTTAGGATTTTTAAAGAATTGGAGGCCAATATCCTTATTATGTTTAGATTATAAAATAATTTCAAAATCTATTGCAAATAGGCTTAAAAATGTTTTAGACTTATTGATTAATAAGGATCAGACATATTGTATACCGAACCGATCAATAATGGACAATTTGTTTTTTTTAAGAGATGTGATTGATCATGGTTGTATAAATGACTCTAATTTGGGTGTCTTGTCAATAGACCAGGAAAAAGCATTTGACAGGGTAGACCATGACTATCTTTTTAAAGTGTTAAAGAGCTTTGGAATCGGTGATGACTTCATTTCTTATGTTAAATTGTTATACTCTGATATATCAGTTCTAATTAAGGTGGGTGGAGGAATAAGTGCCCCAGTAGCAGTCACTAGAGGTATTAGGCAGGGTTGTCCTCTTTCTGGGCAATTATATAGTCTTGTAATTGAACCTCTGTTGTGTAAATTAAGGAGAGAATTGGCTGGTT
>JAQIUQ010000968.1:0-19408 GCA_030378365.1 Hybognathus amarus | reverse complement strand
TGTACACAGTGTACATATTGTCATCCCTTTATGACCACAATGTACCCAACTTCTGATGGCTACTTTCAGCAGGATAATGCGCCATGTCATAAAGCTGGAATCATCTCAGACTGGTTCTCTGAACATGACAATGAGTTCGCTGTACTCAAATGGCCTCCACAGTCACCAGATCTCAATCCAATAGAGCATCTTTGGGATGTGGTGGAACGGGAGATTCGCATCATGGATGTGCAGCCGACAAATCTGCGGCAACTGTGTGATGCCATCATGTCAATATGGACCAAACTCCCTGAGGAATGCTTCCAGCACCTTGTTGAATCTATGCCACGAAGAATTGAGGCAGTTCTGAAGGCAAAAGGGGTCCAACCCGTTACTAGCATGGGGTACCTAAAGTAAAGTGGCCGGTGAGTGTATATATATATATATATATATATATATATATATATATATATATATATATATATATATATAAATGACTAGATTTGATAGTAGAAATAGTCATTTAAGTACATTCCTCACATTCTTTCGACTTTAAATTTAAAATGACTTTTTTTTTTTAATGACAATTTCATGCATAACCCTTTTAATTCAGCTCAAAATATTTTACATTGGGTGTCTTGCCGACCTCTTAATAATAATCATTTTGTTAAGTTTTTGCATTTTTAGTTTAAATGTTGAGCATTTTTAGGGTTGTCTATGTGTACTGAAGCATTCCTTGCATCCCATTCATTCTTAAGAGGATCAAATTGACCCGTGAGGGAAGGATTTGTTACTTTTTTACATTTCAACCACAAAACTCCTCAAATCCAATTAAGGATGAAGTTTAAAGGAGTAGTTCACTTAAAAAAAAAACAAAACAAAAAAACTTTTGCTGATAATTTACTCACCTCCATGTCATCCAAGATATTCATGTCATTCTTTCTTCAGTCGAAAAGAAATTAAGGTTTTTAATGAAAACATTCCAGGATTTTCTCCATATAATGGACTTCAATGGGAACCAAACGGCTCAGAGGTCCAAAAGACAGTTTCAGTGCAAACTGTTCAAGAAGGGCTTTAAATGATTCCAGATGATGAATAAGGCTCTTATCAAGCGAAACGATCAGCTCACTTTTAAAAGAAAAAAAAAAACGAAGTTTAAGTTTTATAAGCTCAAATGCTCGCCTTACTCCTGTTCTGTGTGACTCGCCTGTTCTGATCTCGTTCATCAAAGCCAATTCGTTCATTTCGTTCATCTGAATGAACCAAATGACACGAAACAAGATTCATTCATTTTGATAAACGAGTTTGAACAGGAGAGTCACGAACATGCAGAGATCACAGAACAGAAACTGTCTTTTGGACCAAAAGTCCTTATATGGAGAAAAATCCTGGAATGTTTTCATCAAAAACCTTAATTTCTTTTCGACTGAAGAAAGAAAGACATGGACATCTTGGATGACATAGGGGTGAGTAAATTATCAGCAAAAGTTTTTTTTGTTTTTTTAAGTGAACTACTCCTTTTAAGCAAGTCACAGGTAAGATTTGTCTAATTTGAATCTGAAAAGTAAGCCTGATTACCCCTTGGCTAACCGCTAGCTGGTCATGCTAGCTCTTAACAGTGTTTCTGCCACTGGTTTCTCCTTTACCTGCTCAGAATGAGTTGAGGGCGAGCGGCGAGCTGTTGATGTTCCAGCTGGGCTTCGAACTCGGAGGCTTTCGCTCTGGTGTTTGCTGAAGACTACAGAGCCAAAAGTCCTGCAGGGCGAAGCCGGAAGAGAAACACTGGAAACTGTGGAGAAATTCCTGGATAAACTAATTCCCGGCTGCTCTGATCTGAGCTTCAACAAAGAAAAGATGCTGAAAGAGTTCCTCTTCACGGACTCTGAGATCACGTAAGGACACAAATCCTGCTATGTTGTTTATTAGCCGTGTTTCCACTGTCGGGCCCAGTGCGGAGCCGGGGCTTGAACGGGCCGGGCAGAGCTCAGTAGCCACGGACCTGGAGCACCGAGCCCAAAACCTGCTGCGTTTCCACCGTCGGGCCTGAAGCTCCTCAGTGCTCCACTAAAACCCACCCGTAACACGCCTCTCTGAAACAACGTCACGGTAACCCTTCATTTCACCAACAAATGGAGTTTTTATCAGAAAACTATTTAGAAAGAAATCACTGGAAACAGCGAGATCGCAAAACGAACATGATAAAAGCAACCGTTTGCTGGCATTTTTTGTTGTTTACTTAAAAACCTGTGTTAAAAAAAATTTAAGCTTCGGTTTTCTATAAAAAGTGATAGATTAATCATAATGAATTAATTTGTGTCAAGATTGGGCATTTGTCACACTGAAATAAAGTGGTTTATCTTTATTTCACATAACACTTATTCAGTCCGTTCTGTTTATTTAGTCACAGGACACTATATTTATATCACATTAAGAAAGAATGATCATTTCTACAAATATGCCTCCAAAAATACGACCTGAGCCGTTGGCCTGATAAAGCCCTGGAAGTGAAAGTGGAAATACGACTGGCACTGGACTAGCACGCCCAGTTTTCGTCCTAACAGTGGAAACGCAGCTACACTGTTAAACAAGTTAAGCTAACTCATTTCATTTGAGGAAACCGATTGCCTCAATTCAATTAAGTTTATAAAAAACTATAGTTGTGAGTACTCTGAACTTATTTTAACTGAGTCCACTAAAACAATGATTTCTCAATACACAATTTACACATCATTTAAATGCCTTATATAGCTGAAACTTCACTTTATTGAGTAAAAACTGTGAAATGACAAACTTAAAATGAACTCGCAAAAACGTATACCTCACAATATCACACACAAAGTCAAATACAATGAGTTAAGATAACTCATTACATTTGAGGACACTGATTGCCTTAATTACTGTGTCAAGCACTTTATCTAAAGATGGTTTCTGGTTTGCAGGCAGCTGGTGAAGTCAGGCGTCCTCACAGTGAGGGACGCGGGCAGCTGGTGGCTCTCAATCCCAAACTCTGGCAAATTCATTAAGTACTTCATCAAGGGTAGGTGTGTTTACCAAAAGACTCACGATCAGCGCTTTAACAATTAATGCATTATATCCGATTTTATAACAGGGCGCAAAGCTGTTCTTGGCATGGTGAAGAAATCCAAATACGGTGAAATCCTGAAGACTGAACTTGAGGGACGCCGCACAACTTCACATGTTAAATTCCAGATGAAGTATCACATTCATGATATAGTTGGAGCAGAGTTAGTAGAATGGTAAGAGCGTCGTATGAAACAATACATTTGAGTTGTAATCTGATGACTGATTATTGTTCTGTTTGTTTGTAGCATACAGACAACATCAGGGACAGTATTAAGATACGTGGACGGAAACATCAACTAACAGCTTCACCGAACTTGCCTTTGATTGTACAGAATTGAATAAACTGTATTATGTATTTATTGCCATATTATTTTGGTTACAAACAGCTGAATGAATGGTGCAAAATATATTTAATAAAAGTTTGCCAAACTGTAATTGTCAAATGGAGTTATGTGGTCACACTCTGAAGAGTGTTAAAGTAACTCTGAATCAGGGTACATTTATACGACAGCGATATGTTTAAAACGGAGAAGTCTTTCCTTTGAGTTTTCAGTGTACAGACTTTGTCAAAGCGAGCCCCATTCACACGAATCTGCAAAAACAACAAAAAGCGCTGTATTCTGCTGCCAGGCCAGTAGATGGCGATGAAACACTGTCAGTCTGAACACGTAAATACGCATGTGCATGACGTCATCGTTTTTAGAGATTCACATTTTTGTTGTTTACATGGAGATTGTTTTCAGAGACATGCTCTTTGAAACCCGTTTTCAAAAGTTTGCTTTTTTAGGTATAAAATGTTTTACATTTTTAGTTGAAAACTGTGTCATGTAAACAGGCCCTCAAAGTTAAAGGGGTGATGAATTGAGAAATCAAATTTTCCTTGAGCTTTAGACATCTAAGAGGTCATCATATTATAAGAATATCCTGTAAGTTTCAGAACTGAAAACGACCTTGTTAGTTCAATAAAAGCTTTTATTGACACCAGCCTCAACAAACGTCTCGTTTTTGAAAGTGTGGAAGTATGACGTCAATAACGCTAAAACCCCACCCGCTCATCAACGCCTACTTCAACACAGCCGGTTTAGCCCCGCCCACCCGATTCGCGCATTCACGCATAGGTAAACAAAAGCATACCTCGTGATGACAAACCGGAGCGAGCTCCCAGCAATAAACATTCCGTTGACAAAATGTTATGCCGTGCCTGACTGTGGAAGAAGACAGTTGCTGCATCAGCTTCCTCTGGATTCCAATATTGGAATGCCTGGTTAAAATTTTTTTAATGACGTTCCAGCAGATGAGTGTAAAACATTATCCGTATGTTCGCTTCATTTCACCGAGGATTTTTTTGTGAACAAGACACAGTTCGAGGCTGGATTTGCAGACCGATTAAGAGTAAATAACGGTGATGTGCAGTCTATATTGGTTCTGACAGGAATGGTGCAACACACGGACTCTGGGTTGAACATGTATGGGCGAATCCCAGTGGTGTAGTCTAGTTTTTTGTAGTGAGTATACTGTGATATACCAGCAGCACCCCCATTCAAAATGGTGAAATTGGACAAAACTATATTAGTTTGCCTGATTATTTTTTGTCATTCGTTTAACATTTATGACCTAAAATGTAAAATATGAAATGTTAAGTTTAGCCACTTACATCTCGCACTTGCCCGTAAACTGAAGCGTCGAGTCGCTCTGCTGAAATTCGCGCTCAGCAGCGTCTGTGAACATAAAGCCCGCCTACTTTGATTTGATTTGTCATCTCAAATATTCTGACATTGACGAGCAGTGACAGACCAATGAGGCTCAGATGAACACGAACACACACACCCTGTCACTCTGTTTTTGACGTGCTCTTTGCTCGCGAGCTGAATCCGATAACAGAACTTAATTCTGTCGCCTACGTTTAGGGGGGCTGATGTCGTAGGAAATTTATTTCACAAAACGATGTTGTGATGAATCCTCACACTTTTTAAACTGGGCATACAGAGATTCTTTGCCATTTCCTAGTGGGCATACGCAAATCCTTGACATTTTCTAGTGGGTATACGGCGTATACCTGCGTAATCACGTAGACTGACACCACTGGGCGAATCCGGTTGCCATTTGACAACATTGGACGCTTTCCCCCACGTGCACCGACGGGTGAGTTAAACTCATTATAATATAAGAGGGAGAAATGAAGACGACACAGATACGCATTTTGTGTATGACCTAGAAGTATTTATTCAGCGATCGGCGGTTAAAGTTAATCTGTACGGAACATCGTTGTTGTACGTAACATGATTAGTCTATGTTACCTTCTATATTGGATCCAACAGGAGTGGTGCAACACACTTATGTGAGTAATATTTTTATTTTAGAAAATAATAATCTACTCGGCTAGCATTGCATTGTTACAGATCGTTTGGTATCTAATAATTAAGTGTATGTGTCTACAAGCATCCGTTGTATTCGAGGTGCTGTTGGTTCATTGTCCTGCGATTCGAGGATCGGACTCTGGGTCAAACATGTATGGGCGAATCATTCCGGTTGCCATTTTACAACAGTGGTTTTCAAAACAAATTCCCCCATGTGCACCAACCGAAACAGAACGACAGAGTTGAAGCTCATTATAATATGCAAAACTGTTATCCACTCACAGCAGTGGGCGTTTACTTCCTAGTCTTCAATGCGATACGCCCATAAAATCAGAGCATTTTTCAAGTAGGCTGAAAACTAGGGAAGAAAATAGCCCATAACTTATTCATTTTTATGTTTTTGAATGTAAAAACCAAGCGAACGTCATAAGTTGACCTCAGACAAAAACAAAAACATTTAAAAAGCCACTTCATGACCCCTTTAATGAGATAATTAAAGCTGCTGTCTGGCGTTTTTCCTCTTTGTCACCATCTCTGTACGAAATCTGCAATTGCAGTCATTCGCTGAATTATCAATTTTACGTGTGTTATAGTTTGACACCCTCGACAAGGCACTTTTTTTCACTTCGAAGTCCAAACACAGTCTTTTGCATTTTACAGCGGGTGAATCTGTTGTCACCAATGATTGACGTTTGAACCTTTCTGGATCCCCCATCAAATTGGTAAGTTTAATTATGTCAAGTGCTGTGAGAAAAGGCTATAAATCTCCACCTCCAACATCCTCACACACAATATAGTCTACTAGCCAAGACTCTTCTTTATGTGTACAGATGTGACGTAATGACTCAATATATGTAGTCTACTTGCCAAGACTCTTCTTTATGTGTACAGATGTGACGTAATGACTCAATATAGCCTACTACCCGAGACTCTTCTTTATGTGTACAGATGTGACGTAATGACTCAATATAGACTACTAGCCGAGACTCTTCTTATATGTACAGATGTAACGTAATGACTCAATATAGTCTACTAGCCGAGACTCTTCTTTATGTGTACAGATGTGACGTAATGACTCAATATAGTCTACTAGCCGAGACTCTTCTTTATGTGTACAGATGTGACGTAATGACTCAATATAGTCTACTAGCCGAGACTCTTCTTTATGTGTACAGATGTGACGTAATGACTCAATATAGCCTACTAGCCGAGACTCTTCTTTATGTGTACAGATGTGATGTAATGACTCAATATAGTCTACTAGCCAGAGACTCTTCTTTATGTGTACAGATGTGATGTAATGACTCAATATAGCCTACTAGCCAAGACTCTTCTTTATGTGTACAGATGTGACGTAATGACTCAATATAGTCTACTTGCCGAAGCTCTTCTTTATGTGTACAGATGTGACGTAATGACTCATATAGCCTACTACCCGAGACTCTTTCTTTATGTGTACAGATGTAACGTAATGACTCAATATAGACTACTAGCCGAGACTCTCTATATGTACAGATGTAACGTAATGATTCAATATAGTCTACTTGCCAGAGACTCTTCTTTATGTGTACAGATGTGACGTAATGACTCAATATAATCTACTAGCCAAGACTCTTCTTTATGTGTACAGATGTGACGTAATGACTCAATATAGTCTACTAGCCAAGATTCTTATATGTACAGATGTAACGTAATGATTCAATATAGTCTACTAGCCAAGACTCTTCTTTATGTATACAGATGTGATGTAACGACTCAATATAGTCTACTAGCCAAGACTCTTCTTTATGTGTACAGATGTGATGTAATGACTCAATATAGTCTACTAGCCGAGACTCTTCTTTATGTGTACAGTTGTGACGTAATGACTCAATATAGCCTACTAGCCGAGACTCTTCTTTATGTGTACAGATGTGACGTAATGACTCAATATAGTCTACTAGCCGAGACTCTTCTTTATGTGTACAGATGTGACGTAGCCAAGACTCTTCTTTATGTGTACAGATGTGACGTAACGACTCAATATAGTCTACTAGCCAAGACTCTTCTTTATGTGTACAGATGTGACGTAATGACTCAATATAGTCTACTAGCCGAGACTCTTCTTTATGTGTACAGATGTGACGTAATGACTCAATATAGTCTACTAGCCGAGGCTCTTCTTTATGTGTACAGATGTGATGTAATGACTCAATATAGTCTACAAGCCGAGACTCTTCTTTATGTGTACAGATGTGACGTAATGACTCAATATAGTCTACTAGCCGAGACTCTTCTTTATGTGTACAGATGTGACGTAATGACTCAATATAGTCTACTAGCCGAGACTCTCCTTTATGTGTACAGATGTGACGTAATGACTCAATATAGCCTACTAGCCGAGACTCTTCTTTATGTGTACAGATGTGATGTAATGACTCAATATAGCCTACTAGCCGAGACTCTTTCTTTATGTGTACAGATGTGACATAACAACTCATTGTTCCCTACAAGCCGAGATTCTAAATATACATTCCTTGGCCTGTATAGGGAGGACAGTTAATATGCTTGTCCACTTACTGTTGGCAATAAATGCATCACTCAGCTCGACAGATACTGAAGCCTCAGAACTGGTTAGGGTAGACCACCCTGGCGGTTGGTGTACGCAACGGTCGCAGTGCTGTCCGTACCGAACCAATACATGTTTGACTTGTAGCAGCGTTTTGAAGCAGCTCAGTCTAAGATGTCCTGCTACCAACTCAAGACAATTAATGTGCCAATGCAGTTGAAGCCTTGTCCAGAGACCCGAATATGCATGCCCATTGCACTTGGCCTCCCAGCCGGTGGCAGAGGCATCCGTGGAGACCACAGAATACCAGAACACTTTTTCTAGGGAAACACCTACCCGCAGGAATGAAGGGTCTGACCACAAGCTGCGAGTTCTGCCAAGACCATCTTGGGACTTCATAGTGCATCGTGTTAAGCGGCCTTATAAGAAGCAATCCGAGCGGCATTACCACGGCTGCAGATGCCATATGCACCAGGAGCCTCTCTGGACACTGACTGGACATGGGCCTCTGTGAGGTGCGCTGTCATGTTGATCGAGTCCAAGTCCATTCAGAGAAAAGAGATCCTGAAGCCCTAGGTGGCTGAGGTGAATGAGCACCATGTCCCTGTGTTCGTACAACTGCTCTCTCAATTGGGCAAGGATAAGCGTGTCATTGAGGGAGGTGAGGATACCAACACCACGCTCGCAAATGGGAGCGATGGCCGCCGTCTTCTTGCAAAAGCTCAATGTTACAGTAGAGCTGGCTGTGGCAGACATATTTGGCGATGTCTCATACCTCTGCAAGGTTTAGCCAGGGGGCGCTTATGGACTACTAGGGTGGATACTAGGCAATAGCTTTGGCTTGCCATATTGGCACCAAAATGCTTCCATACTGCTAAAAGTTTTTTTTACACACATCAAGGAAGGCATGGGGGCGGGGCAAGGCGATTTTGCCTCACACTGCGCCCCCAGTGTAACTAGGGAAAGCATGGCTTTCAAGTCTGAGCATGCACACCATTATTGTGGGAGCTCAGCATAACCTTCATTTCCAGAGGCGTAACAACCCCCTCTCTGATGCAGCGATCGACGTCTATCCTCTCCTGGAGCCCTGAATGAAATGCTATTTATTTTGGCTGCTGTACATAAGTTATGCCTGTCAGATGAACAAAAATAAAAAGTGATCTGATTGTGTTGGTTATGTTCTAACATAATCATTATTTCACAATCATATGATCTAAATCGTTAAACTCAAGCATTCATAATCTCTGATTAGAATGTATATTGGTCATTACAGAATTACATTACAGAAGTGATTCAACCGGATAAGTTCCAGGTTCAATAGAAAGTAAACGATTTCTTAAATGTTGTTCTGATTAAAAAATAAAGAAATAAAGAAATAAAACTTTTTCTCAGGCACACACAGACATATAGATTCAGTATATGAATCTCCACAATGGTGACAACAATAATATGAATCTCCACAATGGTGACAAAAATAATATTTGATTAGGAAAAGGAGATTCGTAAGACAATTCAGATCATAATTTATTCATACCGCAATGTATACATAATCATTATTTCACAATCATATGACCTAAATCACTGAGCTCAAGCAGTCCTAATCTCTGATTAGAATGTATATTGGTCATTAAAGAAACAAAGTGATTTAACAGCATAAAATCCAGATTTTTCTATACAATCCAAAAGATTTCTTTAAAATTGTTCTGATCAAAAGTCATTTAAAATTACATTTTGTTTGGACACACAGAAATCAATAATAAGCCTGTGATTCTCAACAATGGTGACAATAATAAAGCATGTTGCAGTGCATTCTGGGTGCCACCAATCAAAACTCATTCATAGCTCCCATCATACATTGCGGCATGAATAAATTATGATCTGAATTGTCTTACGAATCTCCTTTTCCTAATCGAAAATTATTTTTGTCACCATTGTGGAGATTCATACACTGAATCTATATGTCTGTGTGTGCCTGAGAAAAAGTTTTTTCTTTTTAATCAGAAAAGCTTTTAAGAAATAATCTACTCCCCAACCACTGATTACCGCATTACACGCATAGCTAAATAACATAGAGGCCTATCCCTGGGATGACAACTCTTCAACACAATGAAGAGTAGACCCACAAAACAACGATGACCGAAACCTTTTAAATACCAACAGACCATTAAACACTAACAAAGCTCTCAGGATATCAGTAGAGGGTTAAACAACAACAACAAAAACCAGCTTTACCAGATTCACTTATTACTAACCAGATTGGCTTTATTTCTGTAAGATGTCTACAGAGGTTCTTGTTGGGAATTAACAGAGGTTCAGATGTTGATGTTTAATTAAAAATAATACGTTTTTCATTATGAAGATTGGAGCGTTTGCTTGAACTGGGCTCTTGACTCTTGAATTTTTAGCTTTCATTTTTCTCTGGCTGAAATCATATGTTTATAAAACACAGATGTTATAGCAAAAATAGCCAAAAGATAATTATGTGATCTATCTGTTGGGATTTTATTGATGATGTCATACTCATAATTAAACATTCTGGCTGACAGATATGTAACTGATCAAAATTGTATAAGATCATTACATGCATTTAAAACTGTATTCTAGATAAGTTTTTTTAACTTTTTTTTCAGTAAAGCTGTTTGTGGAGTTGTTTAATACTGAGATCTTATTATGTTTAATCTTATATGTTTAATGCTGAGAATGTCTTCTTTTCTCTTCAGGGGATTTCCTCTGCTGTGGCTGAAGGAAGTTGAAATTTTATTTCCCTTTCTTTCAGTGCTTGTTCACAGCAAATGTTTGAATGATTGAAAGAATGTTTCAGGAACATCATATTAACTTTTTAATAACATTAAGGAGAATTAACATTTTTATGTTATTGGAATATTAGAAATAAATGTTCAAGGAATGTTGAATTTTAAATCAAATTAAGTTTAAAGACCTTCCTGCACACCAGTGTTAAATTAACTCTCCTCAGTGCACATATGTGTTCAACTACAGGTTGTTAAATTTAATACTGAAGCAGTGTTAAAGTTAATGAGATAATTAAGTGATGATTGGCCATTAGAGATGACACCTAATGCTAATAAGCAGAATCATGAAGGAAAGAAAAACAACAATAACAGATAAAATGACAACCCAGTGCGCATTTGATGTCAGTTTGACATCAAACATTGGTCAAAATGACTTCAAGAAATAGCAGATGTGGGTAATCCAGGGGCCAAAGAGTAAAAGTCCTGTCATATGTTTATTCCACCCATGAACTCAGTTAGTTGATTTCACTAAGGCCCCGTTCACACTGCAGACAAAAGTGGCCCAAATCTGATTTTTTGGGGTCAAGTGACCATGTCAGACTTCTTCAGAGATAGTGTGAACACTCAAATCTGGCCCAGATCTGATCTTTTTAAATCGGATTTAGACCACATTCATATGTAGTCCTGAATCAGATACAGATCTGATTTTTTTCAATGTGTCCGAAGTGTGAACAACCAAAGCGGATTTAATGCGACTCTGACGTCAATCTACATCAACATTTAACACAATTATGCGCCGGCAAGTAAGCACTAGACACAACAGACACAGACAGCAACATTAAAAACTTGAATACATATGGAGAACAGTGATGGAGTGAGTCATTGGAGGGAGAGTGAGGTGTTAGACCTAATTAATATATGGGCTAATTAAAAAATAGCCAATATTGCTTTCTTTCTCTTCATTCTTATCCTCATTATCACCTGCTCATTAATTGTACAGCTTCCATTACACAGACATTTAGAAATAAAAGCGTAAATGCTTACTTCCTCCATAACCACACGAACATTAGTGCAACAGCGTGCTGCATATGATGTCATTGTTGTTCTTTTGCGCATGCGGGTTAGTTTGAAACATGCAAACAGTTCACATTGGAATCAGATATAGGCCACATTTAAAAAGGTAATGTGAACAAGCCAAACCAAAACTCGGATCTGAGCAAAAAATCAGAATTGAGCATTAAGACTTGCGGTGTGAACGGGGCTTAGGGTGTACTCACACTAGGCACGGTTGCCATGAACCGGGCCCGAGTACGATTGTCCCCCCTCCCCACTCCCCCGCTGGCCTGCACTCACATAGGGTTTCAGCATTCGTGCCGGAGCACGCTTACGTCATTATAGTGTGACGGTTTCGGGATAAACAAGAAGAGCGGCGCTCTCTGAACACAATGGAGTCCATCGCTTTCTTTGTGGATAATTTTGTGTCATTTGGTCCACGGTGGTCCACAGCCCTCTCACAGCCTGTTGTTAAACAGATGTGTCGCCTTAGTGGCGCGAAAATTTTCACGAAATCGTGCTGCTCATATGAGGAGGTTTGCACGTCACGCGTCCTGTTCCGTGCTCCAGCACGGTTAGCGCTCACACTGCATGCGAACCGCGCTGGGGCCAACTGAACCGTGCTCTGGCCCATCTCTTCCAAGTGGGCCAGGGCCGGGCCAATCGAGCCGCGCCTGGGCACGGTTCGGAGCACTCACACTAGTCACTTTGGTGGTCAAACGCACTCGGGCATGGTTCAAACTGGCTAGTGTGAGTACACCCTTAATTAGTTCTGTGTCCTGTCTGAATTAGCAAATCCAGGTGGTTGGAACAAAATACTGAAGAGGAACTGTCACGTCTGTAACATTGTTTTTTCCTCATAAATGCTAACACAAAAAATAAAATTAAATTCATAATTCATGTTCTGTGGAGAGCCAACCCTTCCTCATCCAATTTGCGCAGAGTAATTCACAGAATTACAAAAAAACATATTTTGCCTCCTAAAAGTTAAAGATTTTTTTGTCATGCATGAATGCATGTCTATTAAATATGTGTAGACTGATATTTTGTGTCTGGACTCCTTTAAGGGAGTAGCATGGATAAACAGAAGTTTCAATATATTGGTATTAATGCTTTTTCTGAAAATTTACATTTCAAGTATTGACTGCAAATGTCACGTCCATAATGCTGGGATTCCCCAATTACAAATAATTTATCCTCAACTAGTTTTGCGGTGTAGGTCTACGTATTTTATAATGTTAACCTCAAATAATACTAATAGTAATTTAAAGATGTGGTAGCATTGTATCTGGGACGGTAAGGAGGATAACGCTGGGAGTTGGAAGGGGTGTGTCGCAATTTTGCAGGTTCGTGGATCTGAGTGTCACCAATCGCGATTTTGTTGATGTTAGAGGAACGTGTTTTAAAAGGTAGAATGTTCCACAAATGTTCTTTAAACGTAATTTTCGATAAAAAATTCAACCTGATAATAATGATGATTTCTAACATTCCAAGAACATAAAAATGTCCAGTTTCCTGAATGTTACTACACAGCAAAAACTCAGTGTTAAAAACTCAAGTGTGTTAAAGTGTTAAAATTTGAGTGTTAAATTAACACTGAAGTGTGTTAAAGTTTATGTGCTATTTAAGTTATAGATTGAGTGATGACTGAGCATTATTGAAGACACCTGATTATAACAAGCAGAATCACTGAAGAAGAAAATTCTAATTTTAGTCACCATTATGGAGATCAGTGTTGGGTTTAGTTGGCCAGTTGATCTTTGCATATTTAACTTTAGAATTTGTTTGGAAGCCATACATGAGTTATGACAGTCAGATGAACAAAGAGAAAAGGTGTGGTGATGTGATGTGTTGATTATGTTATACCATAACCATTATTTTAAAATCATATGACCTGAATCACTGAATTCAAGTGGTCCTAATCTCTGATTAGAATGCTTATTTGTTATTACTGAATCAAAGTGATGTAACAGGATAAAATCCCAAGTTTTCAATATAATCTAAAAATTTCTCTAAAGTTGTTCTGATCAAAAGTCGTTGAAAAAGGAATTTTGTTCGGATATATACATCAATAATCAGCCTGTGATTCTCAACAATGGTGACATTAATAAAGAATATTGCAGAGCATTCTGGGTGCCACCAATCAAAACTCATTCATAGCTCCCGTCATACATTGTGGTATGAATAAATTATGATCTGAATTGTCTTACGAATCTCCTTTTCCTAATCAAATATTATTTTTGTCACCATTATTGAGATTCATACACTGAATCTATATGTCTGTGTGTGCATGTAAAATATATATATTTTTTTTATCAAAACAACTTTTTAAGAAATCATTTAGATTATATTGAACAAACTGGAATTTTGATGGTTAAATCACTTTCATTCTGTATTGATCAATAAACATTCTTATCAGAGATTAGGACTGCTTGAGTTTAGTGAGTCAAACCATATAATTGTAAAATAATGATTATTTTACAACACAGCCAACACCATCGGATCATCTTTCTCTCTTTGTTCACCTGGCTGTCATAACTCAAGTACAGCAGCCAAACAAAATCTAAAGTTAAACATGTAAAGTTCAACTGCCCAACTAAACCAAACACTGATCCCCATAATGGTGACTAAAATTTGAGTTTTCTTCTTCAGTGATTCTGCTTGTTATCATCAGGTATCTTCAATAATGCTCAATCATCAATCAATAACTTAATAGCACATTTGCACAATAGCACTTTGACACTCTACCATTTCTGTCAATAAAGTCATTGCACAGTATAACCAAATCCAGATGATTACTGATGTGACTTGTTTAACATGATTAACCGAGTTATTTTTGTATGATCAACTCTGGGTACATCAAAAACCTTTTTTTTTTTTTGACTGAAGAAAGAAAGACATGGAAATCTTGGATGACATGGGGGTAAGTAAATTATCAGCAAACATTTTTTTAAAGGGAACTAATCTTTTAATCTGGTGTCGTGCCACAGACCTAATTTAAATATTATGCAGGTAACAGAAATATGATCGTTTATACAGATACAGAGGCTGTGAACAAATGTAATCACGCGATGTCCTGATTGGCTAATGATCCTATCTTCTTGATTGGATCATAGTGAACGCATGTTTATGCCAAGTGTCAACAGAGCCAATGTGCACTGATAAGTGTTCATTTAACACTGGAGATTCTGCTGTGTGGACTGGACTATACTTTATTTATTAATATAGTCAACTTGACAGTGAGTGAATAGAAGGGAATGAATTCAGACACTGATAAGCAGAATCACTGAAGGGAAGAGGAACAGGAGCAGAAAAAAGAGATTCAGAATCAGTATTATTATACACAGGAATATCTACTTAAGAAAACACCCCTTAAGCACCCTTAATTAAATTCAACAGAGAGTAATCTGAGGTAATAGCAAAAGTACAGTGGCAAAACCTGTACAACAGGGTTTTCAAATATATATATTTTTTAATTTCCCTGCAGTAATTTAAAGATGAAATAAAAAATTAAGAATAATAATAATCAGACCTGCTGAGCAGCATTAAGTGCCTTTGACTGTACAAAACATATCATGAAAACAAAAAAACAAAAAACAAAAAAAAACAGTGTGCACACTTTTGTAGAAGATTTTATAATGTAAAATTATTTAATTATTTAACATTTATTACATAACTTGTTTAAGGTTCTTCAGTCTAAGGTTCGATTTTTTCAAAAAATTTTAATGAAAGATCAGAAGGAAAAACTATGCAGATTTATTTTTTACAGCCATTTTTGTTCATATTTACCAGGGGTGCCATGACAGAAATAAAGTCAATCTGGTTAGTAATGAGTGAAGCTGTTAATGTACATTCTGACCACAACTTTATATGTGTGAGCTGAGCCAAAATCTGGAGTTGTCTTCTACAGAAGGAAATCTTATATTTCTGGCATCAAAGATCTCTGAGAAGTGATTTTTCACAAAAGGGAGAAACAGCTTTGAGTGTGTATACTGATTTTGTTTTGCATGAGTTATTTTACAGTCAAAGGCCTTTGGCATAACTACATATAATGCTGCTCAGCCGGTCTGAATCATTTTTACTGCCTATCGTTTCATCTGTACTACAAGGAAATGGAAAAACGTATTTGAAAACCCCATTGTACAGGGTTTGCCCCTGTCCTTTTTGCCATCTCTAATAACCTATGATTTCTATCTGTTGAATTTAATACAGGGTGCTTATTAAACTTCTAAAAGCAAACTACTGACTTTATTTTACTCGTGTTATATCTAAGATGTTCTCGAGTAAACCATTGTGATGCTAATTGTCTGTTGTCCTACAAAGTGACATTATACCAGCACCACTCGGCTAAGTATAACACGTGAAACTGTCTCGAAAACCTTTTTACTTTTACAACTCTCAAACTTTCATGTCTCACTGCTGCAGCAGTGCTTTCTCCCCTCATTAAAATACATTACTCTCACTACTGCAGAAGTGATTTCAACTACTGGTCTATCACCAGTTTTCAGAGTAAACTTCTTTTCTCATTGATGCCTGTGGGTTTCTTAATTAAATAATTCCTACTATATATTTAAAAGACAAATTGCATAATATCTTACCTATTGCAAAACATTACAATACAAATTTAACAAAACATTTTCAGGTAACACTTTACAATAAGGTTCATTTATTAAACATTAGTTCATGCATTAACTAACATGAACTAACCATTTGTTACTGTATTTGTTATTCTTTGTTAACACCATTTAATACAAATCTAGCTGTTCATTGTTGTTCATGTTAGTTCACAGTGCATTAACTAATGTTAACAAGATTTTAATAAAGTATTAGTAAATGTTAAAATTAACATTACCAAAGATTAACAAATGCTGAAGAAGTATTGTTCATCCTTTGTTAATGTTAACTAATGTAGTAACTAATGAAACTTATTGTAAAGTGTTACCCATTTTCAAAACAACTTCATCTTCATCTTCAGAACAAATTATGTGTTTTGGTAAACACTGTTGCAAAGGCCACTAATTCATATTAACAGCTAAGTGTCAAACTGACCAACTAAATGAAACATGGATTACCATAATGGTGACCAATCATGTCAATAAAACCAACATCTGAACCTCTGCTAATTTTCTATAAGAACTTCTATAGCTGCATGACAAAAATAAAGTCAATCTGGTTAGTATTACAGTTTTTTACAATCTGCTATGACACTTTTTTCAATACTTTTAACAAATTTTCTAAACTCTTAACACACCAACACACCTACAACACACATTTGGCAAAACAGTTAATTTCATGCTCAAAATCCCACACTGTAAACTAAACTCCAACACGTATTTTCAAAAAACAATAATCCACTAACACAATACACTATGTCTACCAAAACACTAACACATGTTCTCTTCCAACAGGGACATTTATTCAATCATAGCACAATATCATAAAAAACACTAACATGAGATGGAATTACAGAAACTGCATTATTTTATATACAGTGTGTCAGGTCTGCCCTTAAACAATATACAGTATATTGGATTGTTTATATAGTAGATTGTTTTGCACTGCAGTTTATTTTGAAGCTTCTCTACAGTTTTGTTTTGGGTTTAGCAAATGTGTGCATTTTGTTTCCTATGTTGTAGAAATTCAATACAAAAAAACTAAATAAAAATGAATGAGCCTTCTCAGAATCACAGAATAGAATGTACGGTTTATTAAATAAATGAGACAGAGACAGAATTGGTGCAGTAAAGGCTTTATTTGCAACAGGACATTTCTGCAAGATACTGTAACACAAATATGCAATACTTTCCATTTACAGCATTACTGTATGTGAAAATACAAAATATATTGACTGTAATCATCCCAGTCTTCTCCATTTGGCCACATGTTCTCATCCACATCACACACTACTCTGGCAAGGCATCAAGGCATCTTGGGAAGAATCATTTGGCATTCCTTATTTACCCCTGGCTGTGTTTAGCTGGGATGTCTTGGGATGCAGAAGCCATTGCATCCAGGAGGGACATTTGGTCCTGTGGACGATGGTCAAAAAACTTTTTTTGTGATCAAATTTTTATTTATTTTTCCTTTTAGAAGGCAATACATACAGGTATGAACAAGCCACAGAAACAGAGTACATATATACAGTAAGTAGCCTACATATACAGTATATATAGACATATGTATGCACACACCTCCATATATACAAGCATTTGCATATATACCTATAGACAATGGTCAAAAAACTTCCATCTCCAGGCTAAGAAAGGGAAAGGGGACATCATCCTCTGATGGGATCAAACCAGGCCATGACTGCACTGGAATTGTGAAATGACACATTGTCACATATTTGCATTATTCAATCAGCTGTTTCTCAGTAACATTAGAATAAAATACAGGGGATTTATTTGTTTTTCAATTCACAATATAAACAGCTGTTTACCTTGACTTCAGCCTGTAAGATTAGGTTTAGAACATGGTGTTATCTGTTCTGACATACAGTGTTAAAGCAATGGTAAATTTGGCAGTAAAAATCCATTGTTTTGGACTTGTTTGAGCTTGTGTGTAAAAGAAGTTCAAGCATTTTAAATTTGTGTTCATTGTATGTATTTTGTGTTAAAGCAACAAGAAATGTGTTAATAGTATAGCTTACAGAGACCGATGTAGTGCTAACTGTGTTAAGAGTTTTGGAAAAAAGTATTGAAAAATCTGTCATAGCAATTGTAAAAAACTGTAAGTGAAGCTGGTAATGCTGTTTGTGGAGTTCCTCCTCTGCTGAGATCTTCACAGTTTTATTGTCTTTTTTTCTCTTCATCTGATTTAATTTAGTTGTATTTATTGTGTTTCTCTTTCATTCTGTGATTCTGCTTATAAACACCTGGTGTTCTTCACTAATGCTCAATAGTTTAGGAGTCTAAACATTTATGTACTGTCAATCATCATTATGAGTGTACTACCATATCTGCAACAATTTGTCATCCCATAGACAAATTCTTCCGGCAGCCCTCCTCCTCCCTTCTCCTCCAGTGTGGCTCACTCACAGGGTATAAATATGACCAAATGACTGACACTTGTTCAAGAGTGAAGACTCATCCGACAACAGAAGTATCTCAAAACACTCTTCACTTTTGAACATGATGCACCTACACTGGCTTATGTTTTTGCTGATCTTCTTGGGTAAGTAAATATGAATGATAACAATTTACAGGAAAATTTGGTAACATTAGGTTCATGACAGTAAAAACAAATAAGAACATTTTTACAAGACTTGTTAATCTAGATCATTTCTTCCCAACCGTTACATCCCTTAATTTTTTTTAAAGTCTAGGAAGTTAGAAGGGGAACATTATCTCACCTGTCATTTTTTTTACAACAATATTTACTTAGCATTCTTACAGAGCCACTAAAAGCATCTTTGCAAAAAAAATGCAGACTTTCAAGTGTGCATGAGAAACCATTAAACTTAGCATAGATAATGCACACTGAGCCATCTGTTGCACCATCAGCCCATTTTTAGTATATGTTAAAGGTATACTCCACCCAAAAATGAAAATTCTGTAACACTTTATTTTCGATAGTCCACTTTAGACATTCTACTAACTATAAGTAACTTTTCAACTACATGTCAACTAACTGTCATT
>JAQIUQ010000967.1:0-105791 GCA_030378365.1 Hybognathus amarus | reverse complement strand
CTGGAAGGGTTCAGAGCCTCCATTTTGCACTCAGGTCTAAGTCCCATGGCCCTCTATTCAGAATCCAGAGTTTCAAGAAGATTGGAGAAACTCTTTTTTTTTTCGCACCAAAAAAAAACATAAGGGGTACCACTGTCGTTTTTTTTTGGTGCAAAAAAATTTTTTTCTCCAATCTTCTTGAAACTCTGGATTCTGATAGAGGGCCATGAGGACATGAGACCTGAGTGCAAAATATGGAGGCTCTGAGACCCTTCCAGAGCTGAGATATTGAGTCCACGTAGCATTTATGCCCTTATAAATATCTCAATATCTCAGCTCTGGAAGGGTCTAGAGGCCTCCACTTTTGCACTCACGGTCTAAAGTCCCATGGCCCTCTACTGCAGAATCCAGAGTTTCGAGAGAAGATTGGAGAAACTTTTTTTTCGCACCAAAAAAAAGCATCAGGGGTACCACTGTCGTTGTTTTTTTTGGTGCAGGAAAGAAAATTCTCCAATCTTCTCCAATCACTGTGAGACTCTGGATAGACGGCCATGAGAGCTTAGACCTGAGTGCAAAAATGGAGGCTCTAGACCCTTCCAGAGCTGAGATATTGAGATCCCACGTAGCATTTATGCCCTTATAAATATCTCAATATCTCAGCTCTGGAAAGGGTCTAGAGCCTCCACTTTGCACTCAGGTCTAAGTCCCATGGCCCTCTATCAGAATTCAGAGTTTCAAGAAGATTGGAGAAACTTTTTTTTTTTCGCACCAAAAAAAACATAAGGGGTACCACTGTTCGTTTTTTTTGGTGCAAAAATTCTTGTTCTCTCCAATCTTCTGAAACTCTGGATTCTGATAGAGGGCCATGGGACCTAAGACCTGAGTGCAAATGGAGGCTCTAGACCTTTCAGAGCTGAGATTGAGATCCCACGTAGCATTTATGCCCTTATAAATATCTCAATATCTCAGCTCTGGAAGGGTCTAGAGCCTCCACTTTTGCACTCAGGTCTAAGTCCCATGGCCCTCTATCAGAATCCAGAGTTTCAAGATCTGGAGAAACTTTTTTTTCACACCAAAAAAAAAAACATAAGGGGTACCACTGTCTGTTTTTTTTTGGTGCAAAAAAAAGTTTCTCCAATCTTCTCGAAAACTCTTGATTCTGATAGAGGGCCATGAGACTTAGACCTGAGTGCAAAATGAGGCTCTAGACCCTTCCAGAGCTGAGATATTGAGATCCCACGTAGCATTTATGCCCTTATAAATATCTCAATATCTCAGCTCTGGAAGGGTCTAGAGCCTCCACTTTTGCACTCACGTCTAAGTCTCATGGCCCTCTATCAGAATCCAGAGTTTCAAGAAGATTGGAGAAACTTTTTTTTTCGCACCAAAAAAAAAACATAAGGGGTACCACTGTCGTTTTTTTTTGGTGCAAAAAATTTTTTTTCTCCAATCTTCTTGAAACTCTGGATTCTGATAGAGGGCCATGAGACTTAGACCTGAGTGCAAAAATGGAGGCTCTAGACCCTTCCAGAGCTGAGATATTGAGATCCCACGTAGCATTTATGCCCTTATAAATATCTCAATATCTCAGCTCTGGAAGGGTCTAGAGCCTCCACTTTTGCACTCACGTCTAAGTCTCATGGCCCTCTATCAGAATCCAGAGTTTCAAGAAGATTGGAGAAACTTTTTTTTCGCACCAAAAAAAAAACATAAGGGGTACCACTGTCGTTTTTTTTTGGTGCAAAAAATAATTTTTTCTCCAATCTTCTTGAAACTCTGGATTCTGATAGAGGGCCATGAGACTTAGACCTGAGTGCAAAAATGGAGGCTCTAGACCTTCCAGAGCTGAGATATTGAGATCCCACGTAGCATTTATGCCCTTATAAATATCTCAATATCTCAGCTCTGGAAGGGTCTAGAGCCTCCACTTTTGCACTCACGTCTAAGTCTCATGGCCCTCTATCAGAATCCAGAGTTTCAAGAAGATTGGAGAAACTTTTTTTTTCGCACCAAAAAAAAACATAAGGGGTACCACTGTCGTTTTTTTTTTGGTGCAAAAAAATTTTTTTCTCCAATCTTCTTGAAACTCTGGATTCTGATAGAGGGCCATGAGACTTAGACCTGAGTGCAAAATGGAGGCTCTAGACCTTCCAGAGCTGAGATATTGAGATCCCACGTAGCATTTATGCCCTTATAAATATCTCAATATCTCAGCTCTGGAAGGGTCTAGAGCCTCCACTTTTGCACTCACGTCTAAGTCTCATGGCCCTCTATCAGAATCCAGAGTTTCAAGAAGATTGGAGAAACTTTTTTTTTCGCACCAAAAAAAAACATAAGGGGTACCACTGTCGTTTTTTTTTTGGTGCAAAAAAAATTTTTTTCTCCAATCTTCTTGAAACTCTGGATTCTGATAGAGGGCCATGAGACTTAGACCTGAGTGCAAAAATGGAGGCTCTAGACCCTTCCAGAGCTGAGATATTGAGATCCCACGTAGCATTTATGCCCTTATAAATATCTCAATATCTCAGCTCTGGAAGGGTCTAGAGCCTCCACTTTTGCACTCACGTCTAAGTCTCATGGCCCTCTATCAGAATCCAGAGTTTCAAGAAGATTGGAGAAACTTTTTTTTTCGCACCAAAAAAAAACATAAGGGGTACCACTGTCGTTTTTTTTTTGGTGCAAAAAAAAATTTTTTCTCCAATCTCCTTGAAACTCTGGATTCTGATAGAGGGCCATGAGACTTAGACCTGAGTGCAAAAATGGAGGCTCTAGACCTTTCCAGAGCTGAGATATTGAGATCCCACGTAGCATTTATGCCCTTATAAATATCTCAATATCTCAGCTCTGGAAGGGTCTAGAGCCTCCACTTTTGCACTCACGTCTAAGTCTCATGGCCCTCTATCAGAATCCAGAGTTTTCAAGAAGATTGGAGAAACTTTTTTTTCGCACCAAAAAAAAACATAAGGGGTACCACTGTCGTTTTTTTTTTGGTGCAAAAAAAATTTTTTTCTCCAATCTTCTTGAAACTCTGGATTCTGATAGAGGGCCATGAGACTTAGACCTGAGTGCAAAAATGGAGGCTCTAGACCTTCCAGAGCTGAGATATTGAGATCCCACGTAGCATTTATGCCCTTATAAATATCTCAATATCTCAGCTCTGGAAGGGTCTAGAGCCTCCACTTTTGCACTCACGTCTAAGTCTCATGGCCCTCTATCAGAATCCAGAGTTTTCGAGAAGATTGGAGAAACTTTTTTTTCGCACCAAAAAAAAAACATAAGGGGTACCACTGTCGTTGTTTTTTTTTGGTGCAAAAAAAATTTTTTTCTCCAATCTCTTGAAACTCTGGATTCTGATAGAGGGCCATGAGACTTAGACCTGAGTGCAAAAATGGAGGCTCTAGACCCTTCCAGAGCTGAGATATTGAGATCCCACGTAGCATTTATGCCCTTATAAATATCTCAATATCTCAGCTCTGGAAGGGTCTAGAGCCTCCACTTTTGCACTCACGTCTAAGTCTCATGGCCCTCTATCAGAATCCAGAGTTTCGAGAAGATTGGAGAAACTTTTTTTTCGCACCAAAAAAAAAACATAAGGGGTACCACTGTCGTGTTTTTTTTTTGGTGCAAAAAAAATTTTTTTCTCCAATCTCTTGAAACTCTGGATTCTGATAGAGGGCCATGAGACTTAGACCTGAGTGCAAAAATGGAGGCTCTAGACCCTTCCAGAGCTGAGATATTGAGATCCCACGTAGCATTTATGCCCTTATAAATATCTCAATATCTCAGCTCTGGAAGGGTCTAGAGCCTCCACTTTTGCACTCACATCTATGCCCTTATGCATATCCTCGAATATCTTCAGGCTTCTGGATGGGTCTAGAGCCTCCACTTTTGCACTGGCAGGTCTCGTCCCGTGGCCCTCTATCAGAGTCCAGGAGTTTCAAGGAGATTCGGAGAAACTTTTTTTTTCGGCAGCCAAAAAACATCTGAGGGGTACCACTGTCGTTTTTTTTTTTTGGTGCAAAAATTTTTTTTTCTCCAAGCTTCTTGGAACTCTGCCGAATTACAATGCAAGGCCCATGATTTGAGCACTCGTGAAATGAACTTGAGCCACTTGCAAAGCTGAGTGTAGAATCCACGTAGCATTTATGCCCTTATAAATATCTCAATATCACTCTAGCTCTGGAAGGTCGTAGAGCCTCCACTTTTGCGCTCACGTCAAGATGTCCCATTGGCCCTCTCTCAGAATTCCAGAGATTCAGGGCGATTGGAGAGGCTTTTTCGCACCAAAAAAAAAAAAAAACATAAGGGGTACCTGAGTTCTGTCGTTTTGGGTGCCAGAAGATTGCTTTTCTCCAGACCTGGAACCTTGATATCATCAGAATCGGCACGGGCCCATGGACTTGACCTAGGTGTTGGACAGTGCGAGGCTCTCCATTGCTGAGCTGAGGTGTGAGATCCGCCGCCATAGCATTTATGCCCTTATAAATATCTCAATATACTCAGCTCTGGAAGGGTCTAGAGCCTCCACTTTTGCACTCACGTCTAAGTCTCATGGCCCTCTATCAGAATCCAGAGTTTCAAGAGATTGGAGAAACTTTTTTCGCACCAAAAAAAAACATAAGGGGTACCACTGTCGTTTTTTTTTTTTTGGTGCGAAAAAAAAAAGTTTTCTACCAATCCCATCAGAACTCTTGCATTCTCATAGAGGCCAGTGGAGACTTAGAGTCGGAGCGCAAAATGAGGCTCTACCGACCTTCCAGAGCTGCAGGTGCCTGAGATCCACTGTGAGCATTTATGCCCTTATAAATATCTCTCAGATCTCAGCTCTGGAAGGGTCTGGGGCCTCCCATGCTTGCACTCACGTACTAAGTCCCATGGCCCTCTCTCAGGAATCCAGAGTTTCAAGAAGGATTGGGAGAAACTTTTTTTTCGCAGCCAAAAAAACACATAAGGTGTAGCCACTGTCGTTTTTTTTTTGATGGTGCAAAATTTTTTCTTCTCCAATCTTCTTGAAACTCTGGATTCTGAGAGGCTGCCATGGAGCTTGGACCTGAGCCACAAATGGAGGCCTCTAGACCCTTGCCAGAGCTGAGATATTGAGATCCCACTGTAGCATTTATGCCCTTGTGAATACCTCAATATCGTCGAGCTCTGGAAGGGTACAAGATCCTCCATCTTTGCACTCACGGTCTAAGGTCCCATGGCCCCTCTCTCAGAATCCAGAGTTTGAGAGGGGATTGAGAACTTTTTTTTATGACACCACAAAAAACATAAGGGGTGCCAGCTGTCGTTTTTTTCAGTACGGACAAGTTTTTCTACCAATCTGCTTGAAACTCTGGATTCAGATTGGAGGCCCATGGGACTTTAGACCTGAGTGCAGAAATGGAGGCTATCTGAGGCCCTTCCGAGCTTGAGTGCCTGAGATCCTGCCGTAGCTACATTTCTGCCCTTCTGAATGTGCTCAGATATCTTCAGCTCTGGAAGGGTCTCAAGCCTCCACTTTGCACTCAGCGTCTAAGTCTCATCACCCCTCTGCAAAATCCAGAGTTTCGAGAGGTGGAGAAACTTTTTTTCGCACCAAAAAAAAAACATAAGGGAAACAGCTGGCTGTTTTTGAGTCCAGAAGTAACTGATCTCCCTGGGACTTACAGTCTGTGATTCTGATAAGGGCCATGAGCTCTAGACTACTGAGTTGCAAAGATATGTGGAGGCTGTAGGCACTTCCAGCGCTTTGAGATATTTGAGTCCACACATAGCATTTTATGCCCTTATAAATATCTCAATATCTCAGCTCTGGAAGGGTCCTAGGCTTCCACTTTTGCACTCACGTGTAAGTCTCATGGCCCTCTATCAGAATCCAGAGTTTCAAGAAGATTGAGAAACTTTTTTTTTTGCACCAGAAAAAAAAACATAAGGGGTACCACTGTCATTTTTTTTTTGGTGCAAAAAATTTTTTCTCCAATCTTCTTGAAACTCTGGATTCTGATGAGGGCCATGAGACTGAGACCTAAGTGCAAAATGAGGCTCAGACCTTTCAGAGCTGAGATATTGAGATCCCACTGTAGCATTTATGCCCTTATAAATATCTCAATATCTCAGCTCTGGAAGGGTCTAGAGCCTCCACTTTTGCACTCACGGCTGCAAGTCTCATGGCCCTCTATCAGAATCCAGAGTTTCAAGAATATTGGAGAAACTTTTTTTTTTGCACCAAAAAAAAAAACATAAGGGGTACCACTGTCGTTTTTTTTTTTGGTGCAAAAAAAAAAGTTTCTCCAATCTTCTTAAAACTCTGGATTCTGATAGAGGGCCATGAGACTAGACCTGAGTGCAAAATGAGGCTCTAGACTCTTCCAGAGCTGAGATATTGAGATCCCATGTAGCATTTATGCCCTTATAAATATCTCAATATCTCAGCTCTGGAAGGGTCTAGAGCCTCCACTTTTGCACTCACGTCTAAGTCTCATGGCCCTCTATCAGAATCCAGAGTTTCAAGAAGATTGGAGAAACTTTTTTTTTCGCACCAAAAAAAAACATAAGGGGTACCACTGTCGTTTTTTTTTTGGTGCAAAAAATTTTTTTCTCCAATCTTCTTGAAACTCTGGATTCTGATAGAGGGCCATGAGACTTAGACCTGAGTGCAAAATGGAGGCTCTAGACCCTTCCAGAGCTGAGATATTGAGATCCCACGTAGCATTTATGCCCTTATAAATATCTCAATATCTCAGCTCTGGAAGGGTCTAGAGCCTCCACTTTTGCACTCACGTCTAAGTCTCATGGCCCTCTATCAGAATCCAGAGTTTCAAGAAGATTGGAGAAACTTTTTTTTTCGCACCAAAAAAAAAACATAAGGGGTACCACTGTCGTTTTTTTTTTGGTGCAAAAAAATTTTTTTCTCCAATCTTCTCGAAACTCTGGATTCTGATAGAGGGCCATGGGACTTAGACCTGAGTGCAAAATGGAGGCTCTAGACCCTTCCAGAGCTGAGATATTGAGATCCCACGTAGCATTTATGCCCTTATAAATATCTCAATATCTCAGCTCTGGAAGGGTCTAGAGCCTCCACTTTTGCACTCACGTCTAAGTCTCATGGCCCTCTATCAGAATCCAGAGTTTCAAGAAGATTGGAGAAACTTTTTTTTCGCACCAAAAAAAAACATAAGGGGTACCACTGTCGTTTTTTTTTTGGTGCAAAAAAATTTTTTTCTCCAATCTTCTTGAAACTCTGGATTCTGATAGAGGGCCATGAGACTTAGACCTGAGTGCAAAATGGAGGCTCTAGACCCTTCCAGAGCTGAGATATTGAGATCCCACGTAGCATTTATGCCCTTATAAATATCTCAATATCTCAGCTCTGGAAGGGTCTAGAGCCTCCACTTTTGCACTCACGTCTAAGTCTCATGGCCCTCTATCAGAATCCAGAGTTTCAAGAAGATTGGAGAAACTTTTTTTTTCGCACCAAAAAAAAACATAAGGGGTACCACTGTCGTTTTTTTTTTTGGTGCAAAAAAATTTTTTTCTCCAATCTTCTTGAAACTCTGGATTCTGATAGAGGGCCATGAGACTTAGACCTGAGTGCAAAATGGAGGCTCTAGACCTTCCAGAGCTGAGATATTGAGATCCCACGTAGCATTTATGCCCTTATAAATATCTCAATATCTCAGCTCTGGAAGGGTCTAGAGCCTCCACTTTTGCACTCACGTCTAAGTCTCATGGCCCTCTATCAGAATCCAGAGTTTCAAGAAGATTGGAGAAACTTTTTTTTCGCACCAAAAAAAAACATAAGGGGTACCACTGTCGTTTTTTTTTTGGTGCAAAAAATTTTTTTTCTCCAATCTTCTTGAAACTCTGGATTCTGATAGAGGGCCATGAGACTTAGACCTGAGTGCAAAATGGAGGCTCTAGACCCTTCCAGAGCTGAGATATTGAGATCCCACGTAGCATTTATGCCCTTATAAATATCTCAATATCTCAGCTCTGGAAGGGTCTAGAGCCTCCACTTTTGCACTCACGTCTAAGTCTCATGGCCCTCTATCAGAATCCAGAGTTTCAAGAAGATTGGAGAAACTTTTTTTTCGCACCAAAAAAAAAACATAAGGGGTACCACTGTCGTTTTTTTTTGGTGCAAAAAAATTTTTTTTCTCCAATCTTCTTGAAACTCTGGATTCTGATAGAGGGCCATGAGACTTAGACCTGAGTGCAAAATGGAGGCTCTAGACCTTCCAGAGCTGAGATATTGAGATCCCACGTAGCATTTATGCCCTTATAAATATCTCAATATCTCAGCTCTGGAAGGGTCTAGAGCCTCCACTTTTGCACTCACGTCTAAGTCTCATGGCCCTCTATCAGAATCCAGAGTTTCAAGAAGATTGGAGAAACTTTTTTTTCGCACCAAAAAAAAACATAAGGGGTACCACTGTCGTTTTTTTTTTTGGTGCAAAAAATTTTTTTTTCTCCAATCTTCTTGAAACTCTGGATTCTGATAGAGGGCCATGAGACTTAGACCTGAGTGCAAAATGGAGGCTCTAGACCTTCCAGAGCTGAGATATTGAGATCCCACGTAGCATTTATGCCCTTATAAATATCTCAATATCTCAGCTCTGGAAGGGTCTAGAGCCTCCACTTTTGCACTCACGTCTAAGTCCCATGGCCCTCTATCAGAATCCAGAGTTTCAAGAAGATTGGAGAAACTTTTTTTTTCGCACCAAAAAAAAACATAAGGGGTACCACTGTCGTTTTTTTTTTGGTGCAAAAAATTTTTTTTCTCCAATCTTCTTGAAACTCTGGATTCTGATAGAGGGCCATGAGACTTAGACCTGAGTGCAAATGGAGGCTCTAGACCTTCCAGAGCTGAGATATTGAGATCCCACGTAGCATTTATGCCCTTATAAATATCTCAATATCTCAGCTCTGGAAGGGTCTAGAGCCTCCACTTTTGCACTCAGGTCTAAGTCCCATGGCCCTCTATCAGAATCCAGAGTTTCAAGAAGATTGGAGAAACTTTTTTTCGCACCAAAAAAAAAACATAAGGGGTACCACTGTCGTTTTTTTTTTTTGGTGCAAAAAATTTTGTTTCTCCAATTTCTCGAAACTCTGGATTCTGATAGAGGGCCATGAGACTTAGACCTGAGTGCAAAATGAGGCTCTAGACCTTCCAGAGCTGAGATATTGAGATCCCACGTAGCATTTATGCCCTTATAAATATCTCAATATCTCAGCTCTGGAAGGGTCTAGAGCCTCCACTTTTGCACTCACGTCTAAGTCTCATGGCCCTCTATCAGAATCCAGAGTTTCAAGAAGATTGGAGAAACTTCTTTTTTCGCACCAAAAAAAAAAAACATAAGGGGTACCACTGTCGTTTTTTTTTTGGTGCAAAAAAATTTTTTTTCTCCAATCTTCTTGAAACTCTGGATTCTGATAGAGGGCCATGAGACTTAGACCTGAGTGCAAAATAGAGGCTCTAGACCCTTCCAGAGCTGAGATATTGAGATCCCACGTAGCATTTATGCCCTTATAAATATCTCAATATCTCAGCTCTGGAAGGGTCTAGAGCCTCCATTTTTGCACTCAGGTCTAAGTCCCATGGCCCTCTATCAGAATCCAGAGTTTCAAGAAGATTGGAGAAACTTTTTTTTTCGCACCAAAAAAAAAACATAAGGGGTACCACTGTCGTTTTTTTTTTTGGTGCAAAAAATTTTTTTCTCTCCAATCTTCTTGAAACTCTGGATTCTGATAGAGGGCCATGGACTAGACCTGTGCAAAAATGGAGGCTCTAGACCCTTCCAGAGCTGAGATATTGAGATCCCACGTAGCATTTATGCCCTTATAAATACCTCAATATCTCAGCTCTGGAAGGGTCTAGAGCCTCCATTTTTGCACTCAGGTCTAAGTCCCATGGCCCTCTATCAGAATCCAGAGTTTCAAGAAGATTGGAGAAACTTTTTTTTTCGCACCAAAAAAAAAACATAAGGGGTACCACTGTCGTTTTTTTTGGTGCAAAAAAAAAGTTTCTCCAATCTTCTTGAAACTCTGGATTCTGATAGAGGGCCATGAGACTTAGACCTGAGTGCAAAAATGGAGGCTCTAGACCCTTCCAGAGCTGAGATATTGAGATCCCACGTAGCATTTATGCCCTTATAAATATCTCAATATCTCAGCTCTGGAAGGGTCTAGAGCCTCCATTTTTGCACTCAGGTCTAAGTCCCATGGCCCTCTATCAGAATCCCAGAGTTTCAAGAAGATTGGAGAAATTTTTTTCGCACCAAAAAAAAAACATAAGGGGTACCACTGTCGTTTTTTTTTTTGGTGCAAAAATATTTTTTTCCAATCTTCTTGAAACTCTGGATTCTGATAGAGGGCCATGGGACTTAGACCTGAGTGCAAAATGGAGGCTCTGACCCTTCCAGAGCTGAGATATTGAGATCCCACGTAGCATTTATGCCCTTATAAATATCTCAATATCTCAGCTCTGGAAGGGTCTAGAGCCTCCACTTTTGCACTCAGGTCTAAGTCTCATGGCCTCTATCAGAATCCAGAGTTTCAAGAAGATTGGAGAAACTTTTTTTTTCGCACCAAAAAAAAACATAAGGGGTACCACTGTCGTTTTTTTGGTGCAAAAAAAAAAAATTCTCCAATCTTCTTGAAACTCTGGATTCTGATAGAGGGCCATGAGACTTAGACCTGAGTGCAAATGGAGGCTCTAGACCCTTCCAGAGCTGAGATATTGAGATCCCACGTAGCATTTATGCCCTTATAAATATCTTCAATATCTCAGCTCTGGAAGGGTCTAGAGCCTCCATTTTTGCACTCAGGTCTAAGTCTTTATATTTCCTGCTTTATATTTTGGGGTGAAGTGTGACCAGGATCTGGCATTGTTGAGATTCACACACTGACTGTGGTGTGTGTATGTCTGTGTGTGTGTGTGTGTGTGTGTGTGTGTGTGGAGAACAGAATACAGTGCAGGACCTGCTGTGATATACAGTAGTGGAGAAGTGTGTGTGTGTGTGTGTGAGAGAGAGAACAGAATACAGTGCTGGACCTGCTGTGATATACAGTAGTGTGAGAGTGTGTGTGTGTGTGAGAGAGAACAGCTGTGATATACAGTAGTGTAGAAGTGTGTGTGTGTGTGTGTGTGTGTGTGAGAGAGAACAGCTGTGATATACAGTAGTGAAGAAGTGAACAATAGAGTGACTGATAACATCTTATCACTGAATAACAGCAGTAAACACACGAGCTGAAGCTCCAGGGGAACGCTCTGGTGATCTGATTACCTTACTCTTGCTTTTATCCAACTACAGTGTTCGTCTGCGCTGCCATTGGTTTTCCAAGTATTGTGTTGCTGTTTCTTCTCATTTGCATCAGTATAATCACCAAGCCTCATGGAAAACGAGTGACTCTGTCCCTATGAGAACACATTACCATTTAAGAAATACAGTTTAATATGATTTACTAACCTGGTTGGACACAGCGAATTAGGCTTTCCACACTCTGATGCCATTCTCTTTCGTCTTATTTCGAGTTTGATGAGATGGGGAGTGCTGTCACGAAAGCACTGAAGCGTCTCTGCAAACATCTGTTTGGTCTGTAGTTTTGACTGTTTCGGCTCCCTCGAGGTGCGGGTGTGCAATAAGACGTTTAAGGAGCGTTAGTGTCCTCTAGTGGCAATACAGATAACTCCACTGTCAAAGAGATCTTCATTTCAGAGAGCACAGTTCCACAATTTGACTGACTTTGTTTTCTCATCATCTGTAATAACTGAGGAATCTGTGAACTTGCTGTGATTGGTACAGTATTTTCTCTGGCCTGTGTTAACATCATGTTTACAGACTTGATAATATTTTGACATTTTGGGAAATTATTGAAATAGTTTGTGTGCAAGTTCAGAACACAATTAAACTAAACAAAAACATCCGGTTGCCGATTCTGTGTCAAAAAAACCATACAGTATATCCCAAGGACTCTTGGGAAATATGACAATAATGGATAAAGTGGATAGCTATGTGCAATACTGGAATGGCTTCAATTGTCTTTAAAAAATGTTTGGATGCAACCTTCTATACTATTCATTATTTGGTCTTTGGTTTGAAAAAAGTTCCCTGAACTAAACAACATGCTAAATAATATCCAGAACTCAACAGGTTAGTTTTTATCTCAATAACAAACGGTTGTCAAAAGCTACACATATACAGATTTAAAAGAGCTTTATTGGTTAATCGAACATCACTGGTTGGACTGTATTTGTGTTTAAGATTACGAGTGTGTTTTTACACAGTTTTCATGTTTTGTTCTTTGTTTATGTCTGTAATTTAGCGCGGAAACAGGAGATCATCAAAGTCACGGAGCTGCTGATCGAGGCCATTAATAACGGAGATTTCGAAGCGTACACGTGAGTGTTGTCATTGCTCTTCTTTCACTCCGTTAACTCTATCATGTCTTTAATATGATGATATCCCACAGGAAGATCTGTGACCCTGGACTGACCTCTTTCGAACCCGAAGCGTTGGGAAACCTGGTGGAGGGACGGACTTCCACAGGTTCTACTTTGAGAACTGTAAGTGATGTTTCATGCTAAAGGAATGATTTACCTAAACTCTACCTAAACAGAGCCATAGTCGGTCCAAAACAGGGTCACCAGTGCTAACAATAGAAGCACATCTGGACCGCGTTTATTCGGTCCAAACACACAGTGTGTATGCATGATTGGTTACCTCTATGTGAATTAGGGCTGTCACTTTTGAGACATTAGTGTTCATTGAATCGATTGTAAAATGTCTAAAGACGTTTCCATTTTCAACACCAAATACAGGCAAATCCACGGACACCTCACAGGCGTTAGGACGAGCGTTGAGACGCGCAAGTCAACAATATTTCTGATGATTTATTGGTGGGAAGTTTCGTGACAAACAGGAGCGCAACATTCAGGGATTGAGATTAACACACTCGAGCCGCCAAATACGATACAAATGAATTTTGGCGGGAAACGCTGTCCAATCACGAGCCAATCAGGCGTGTTTCTGTGTTTACTCACTTTGCTGGGGAAGTTCGTGTAAGACAAATCTGTGCGGATTTAGCGCAAATACGCAACTCGTGATCCTCATGATATATTAAATACAGCGTATCGCACAATCTGCGCATTTCTGGCGTATTTTAACACACACGTCACTACGCAACAAATAACGCCGTGCTTGTTCACTTGCATTAAAGTAACTGCGAATATTAAAAAGCATTTGGTGAACAGAAAAGACAGTATTTTCTGTTGTGTGTGCTGTATTGATCTGTCCACCTAACACACAGTTTTGGTTAAAGAAAAAGGCCGTTAAAATCGATTCCCAGTTTCGAAGCTTCTGTTGGTTGGTCCGAAATCGATTGTGCAGTCGATTCTCGGAACGTAAAGTGACAGCCGTAATGTGAGCCACCATTTTCTATTTCCCTCTAAAGTATGATTGTGCTTCTGCTCCAGCTCTCTCCAAAGGCCACAAACCCATCCACACCATCCTGCTGAACCCTCACGTACACCTGATCGGGGAGGACGCCGCGTGTGTGGCGTATATACGGCTCACCCAATACATGGATGTCAACAATACGCCTCGCACCATGCAGTCGGAGGAGAGCGCGTGTGTGGCATCGCCGTGACGGAAAATGGCAGAATATCCACTTCCACCGCTCTGGCTCGCCAACTGTACCCAACAAGTGAGATCTGTGTGTGTGTGTGTGTGTGTGTCGAAACATCCCTGACGAAGAGAGTTTGAGGAGTGTGAATTAGGGCTGCGCAATAAATCGCTATGATTAAGGCTACGATTATTATACGTGCAGTTTGTCAATGAAGAACGGCTGATCAGTAGTAAATGCTTCTCCTTCTTCTCCGTCTCTCTCTCACACACACACGACACACGCCAAATATCCATCTGAACACCAGAGGGCGTTTCACATACACACACACACACACACACACACGCCAAATATCCATCTGAACACCAGAGGGCGTCTCACATACACACACACACACACACGCCAAATATCCATCTGGCGTGTGTTCGTAGATCGACTGGTAGAGACTATATTTCAAAGATGGCTTCTTCCTGTATTCGCGAAGTTGACTCTGTGTATAAAATATATTTTTATTAAACTGTATGGACACTGACAAAGTTCTCAATGCTTCGGTTTGAATGTAGGGACCCTTATTATGCTACCGTGTTACTGTGGGGCTATTTTGAGCCTTGTTAGTGGTAATAACAAGCGATTTTTATTTGTCATTACTCTATGCCCTATAGACTAGCATTATACTAGCATTATAGGCTAAACTGTTTTTAGAGATAAAACTATTTACATTTGGCAATCATGAAAACAAATCTCAGATAACGGTTGACTAGGTAACAATGTGTAATTAGACCAAAGGTTCATTTTGCGCCGGAGTTGTCCTTTAAATGTTGTCAAGAGGTTCATAAATGGATTTTTTCATAAATGGCGTTTACAGAGCCGTGCTTCACTGACAAGCTGCGCATGACAAATCGTTTCAGAGTCGTGATAAGCTAACTTGATTTAATTGCGATTAATTGTGTGTGAATTTAACAATATTTCTGTACTGTTTCAGTTAATGTGGTGTCCGGAGCACAGCTGAGCTTCTTCGAGTGTCCGCCGACTCGCCGTGATGCGCACAGTTCGCTCTGCTGTACAAGTCTCGTTTACATTCACTGCTGGACTTCTAGAATATAGAGGGTTGAGTCTTCATATCAGGACTTGTATGCGAGTACATTACATGTGTTGAGTATGCTGTTCGCACACTGTACTCATTTATGTGAAAAGCATGTTCTTAATACTCAATACTTTTTTAAAGAATCAATGTTTTTTGTATAACACCAAATATATGGAGATGTTTGTTAGTAATCTGTGGTGTTGGGGAACAGGGGTACTGTATATCAGAACATAATTATTCAAGTTTTTTTTAGTTTTAATAAATGCGGTAAAATCGATTAATCGCGATTAATCGCATCTAAAATAAACCTTTGTAAATATATCGTATGTGTGTTTGTGTGTATACTGTATATACTGAACACACATATTTATTTACATGTATGTTAGATACGATTAATCGCGATTAATCAATTTGACAGCACTAGTTTTAATAAAATTTGTCATTAATGACAAATTCAAAATGGAAGATAATTTACATATTTCTTAAAGTGACAAATATGAGCTTGCTTACGGTTTTTAGTGATGTACATTTCGTGAAGTAATGTGAAGTGCTTTACACTCTGGAGTATTAATAGTTTATTGTTGATAAAACGGAAAGGTTTAGAGTTCATTCATGTGTGTGTGGGAAGAGAATGTAACACACACACTATACAATGTTAGTTTTATCGGGTCGCTGCTTCTTATCTGCGGGACGAACATGTTTTATCTTTTATGAATAGTGCATGACTTTCCACGTCATCACTCATAACTTCCTCATTTCTCACACAAGAGAAATAGCCAAAACTTTTGAAGATCGTCTGTAGAATACAATAACGTGATACACACATAATTAGCTTTAGTTTCCTCATTTTACAACATTATATCATAATATATTACTGGAGGACTTGATAGATTTCTAAACACTTTAGTGTCTAATAAAATGTGTGATTTCTGTAAAATGCTTGTATTGACTTTATTTTGATATTATGCTCATTATGACCAATTAACTCCATCTAATCTGATGATGAATGTGCAATAGTTATAGTTATGCCTGATAGTAGGAATATTCTGTTTCTGTTTAGTGGAAAATTAATATTTCATCAATGTTAAGCTTGATGTATTCTTACAGGGACATAACCAGAACTTCATTAGATGATTTAAACAACTTTGCAGATCCAGTTAGATGTTTCTTTATTGTAATGTATAGTAATTAGCTTAAGTTATTTAACACAGAATATTTGTTTAAGATCTGCTGGTTAACAAAAACATCAGATATAGAGAATGAAACCGTTTGTTAAGAACATTCACTTTATTATTTAAAAGAACCTCTTTCAACCACTGGTTTGTTCCTTTTCCTTGATGCTTTTACATTTGGTCATGCCATTCATGTTTAGTTTTTATTCTCTTTTTTCGTTTAGTTTGAGCTTACTCGCACTTTGTTGTAACTCAGCCAAAACATTTGAGAACACAAACAATTTTCTGTAATATTAATTTCACTGACTTCTAAAGGTCTGATGGGTAAACATGTCATGTAAACAGTGTTCATTTCTCTATCAGCTATTGATGTTTAATTCCATGATTGTGATATAGATGCAAATACTCCAGTGTTATCACTGTAAAAGTCAGAGGTTTAGACATAGAGATCCTGCTCATACTTTATTATGAATATGGATATTTTTGGTGATGATTGGAGGGATATTACTTTAGGTATAGGAGGGATTTTACTTTAGGATTTGCTCTAATTCATGCGAAAAAAGACCAGAAATTTGGTCTAATTAGGTCATCTCCACCAATGGGAGCTCCAGGATCTTTTTGTTGAATTTTTTTAAGTGCATTCATAATTTATTGCATTTTATTTATTAAATGTTTCCATTTTACCTTAAAGCTATACATTTACAAAGTCACATTGTAAAGTGTGCACATATTAAATGGGAGCTAATATGGCCCTTTTTACAAGTTGTAATAAGTCTGTAATAAGTCTGTAATAAGTCTGTAATAAGTCTGTAATAAGTCTGTAATAAGTCTGTAATAAGTCACAGTTCACAAACACAGTCGACAGTCGAAGAACGTGACCAGCAGGAAGAGAAACCACGTGTGTGTATTAAAGGGACAACAGCGTCATATGAGTAAGATTAACATTTCAGTTTTATTTTTACATCATTGCAACAGCAAAAGAAAAAATGAACAAAACTGGCAAACGTTGAACCCCTCGCCGTCCCTGTTCTACTGCGTGTCACACACACACACACACACACACACATCATCATCATCACATTCAGCCATACTTTAAAAAATGGAACAAGACAGAAAATGGGATAGAATTAAAAATGCATTCATTAACATGTTTCCAATAAACAGACATTGTTGCATTGCCTCTCACACACACACTCAAACACACACAATAACTGGATGTGTATAATGACCGCAACCAAACGATTTCATCCACATAAACTGATAAATTCTCAATCTAAGTAAAAACCATTCCGAAGCATTCTGGGATTAAGAAAGACTACCTCATGATATTTATTGGTGGCTTTTAAATCTCAGTATAAATACATTTAGCCGGTTATTATTTCAGATATCTGATCGCTTGCACTTGATTAACTGCGGTTACAGACTCGCATGCCTCAGAGATATTCAGATCATATGTGATCCGGTCAGATGAGAGTTCAAGCAATAATCGGACGTGTTTTAATGATGCGGTTACAGGAGACAGAAGAGTATATGACAGAGTTTCAGTATTTACACACGAGCATTCAGTCGTTCATCATGTTTAGTTCTGCTTCTACACTATCACAGCAACCAAAATGAAACACACACACACACACACACACACACACACACACACACAAAACATCTACGTTTCATACAATTCACTCAGCAATTCGGAAGGAAACACTATCTTTGGTCACAAAATGAGAAAATAAATGTAGTCAGGAAAATAAGAAAGACATTCAGCCATGAAGCGGTTCAAATGTTTACATGATGCCGAGATTCAGACCGCACGATTTTCAAAGCTCTTTTCACACTGCATGACTATCTTGGCCAGCATTCAGTCGCTGCTGTGTTCACACTGGACGATTGATCAGCGACAGACAGGGCCTGAAATTAACACCCGAACACCTGCCAAATGCGGGTGAATTTTGCTATTGGCGGGTAATACTGTCAATCTATGACAGCCAATGAGAATTGAGTGTTTCATCAATTAATCAATTAATCAATTAATTTGATTGATAAGCTTTTTAAAACGTATGTTCTTAGAGTTATTATTACTTGACAGCACTTAAATGTGTATTCTTTACAAGTTAAAGAACAATACTGTGAAATTCCCGTTTTTTTTTTCACCTTTATGAGACAAAAAAAAATGGCTGGTAAAAAGTCTCTGTGGCAGGTGATTTTTTAAATCTACCTGCCACAGTGGCCGGAAAAGTTAACTTCAGGCCCTGGCGACAGAAGGTTTCACACTGCATGACTTACAATGGGAAAAATCACGACAACTCCGTCTAGCACGCCGCGCGCAAACTACGTTTCACAACAAACGTGAGACGTGACAAGGAAACAACGGGACATCACATCGTGCTAGACACGGAGTTCTCACGTCAGACTTTTTTTTCTTTTCTACCCGGTTGTGATACAGCTCAGATGAAACGTCAAATAAATCACGAGTGCTCCTGCCAAATTTCTACTCATTTTTCTTCCATTTCTTGTGTCCAAATAGACAGAGAAGAAGCTTTTTCTGAAACAATGCCATATCATGTTGATAAGTGATCTATAACTCCTCCCCGAACTCCTGCTGCTCTGTATCTTGCTCTCTCATTGGCTGCCGGTGATCGTTGATGTAGTTTTCAGTCAAAACACTTTTCACACAGCAGGACTTTGAATCGCGACAGGTCCAGATATTTAGCATGAAATATCTCACGGGCGTCTGCGACTCGTCGGTGATTCTCTCTGATCACGTCTTTGTTGACTGCGTGAACGAGCGCCGATTTGCCTGTGATTTCGAGCATTTGTCTGCGATTTCTCAAAACCTGTCGGCGAGCCAAAATCCTGGCTAAAATCGTGCGGTCTGAATCTCGGCATTACTTGCCGTGAATGAGAAGATCAAGCAGTAATAAATAAGAAAAGGTCAAATGGGATCCGGGAGCGAGTGAAGAGTCTATTGAGCGTTCGAGAAAGGCCTCCGGAGTGTGTGTGAAGGGTCATTGTTCGTCCTGCGCTTCAGCGTCCGGCTCCGGCGTACAGTAGCGCTGAAGCAGCCGGTGCAGGTGCTCCTGGAGGTCGTGAGGTCGCGGAAGGTCGTGGGGTCGCGGGACGTCCAGCCGTGTCCTCCAGCCGCTCCAGGTGCGTTTGTTTGGTTTGGCCGTCCTTCACTACCGTTCGCTTCTGGGTGCGTGTCTTTATGCATGCGGGTCCTACAAATCAACACATCAGAGTCACGACCCCTGGGAACATCTTTAAACCCCAACAGCAACATCCGGAACACACACGGCCCAGATGTGGCCACTATGTTGCTGTCTGGGAAATGAAATTAGTCGTTAATGAATCCTTTAGTTACACTTTCCACTTATTAAATAAGCCATATTATATCCTTAATGTTGTTTTTGGGCTCTATGTTTATTTCCCAGACAACAGTGTCGGTCCAGATACGGCCCATATACGGAACACGTGGATTGTGATTGACACTACATTGCTGTCTGTGTTCTTCTCACTTCCCAGTCTGTCAGTAACGCTCTGTTTACTTCCTGTCTCTATGAAGCCCCTCCTTCTGAAAGCCCCACACTGTGCTCTGATTGGTCGACTGGAGCAGTGTGTTGTGATTGGTGGAGCGCTTGAGTGTGTTTTGGAAATGCCCCGCCCTTACCATGACCAGTTTAACACACTACTAGCTAACTCAACCAGGCCCCGCCCCTTTATTCTGCGTATAAATTATTATAATGAGGAATATTGTGTCATGTTTGTTCCTGGAAGAAACTCAAGACTAAGTCCTCTTTAAAAGCCTTACTGAACAATCCTGCCTTAGTGTGATCTGCGAGCGAATATCATTACACAAGCTTTCTTAATGTAAGACTATGGACGTCATGTGTGTTTGGACCGTTTTAAAATACATGACACAAAAATACAGTAGCATGTTGTTGCAGAGTCAATAATGACGTTATGGTAAATTAATGTTACTAATTTTCACTTTAATTAATTTATGCATAAACTCAGAATAGAGGTGACAGTCACTAAATAGTTTACTATAGACTGCCATATAGGATGTTGATGTGCACTATAGTCATAATGAGCAAAACTTTGGTGAACAGCTAAACTCAGCAGAAGACCAGCATAAACCAGCCTGAATCAACCTAGTTCCGCTGCATCGGCCACATCCGGGCTGACACTAAGTTGCTGTCTGCAGAAACAGAACAAATTCATGTTGGTGTAAGCTAATAACTGTTTTTTTTAGCTTAGAGAAATAGTGTACTGAATGCATTCTTGAAATTTAATTTAGGATGCACCGATATGAACATTTTGGCCAATACCGATAACCGATAATTCTGTTCATATTTGAAACCGATATGTCGAGGCGATAAATCTAAATCTTGAATTTTTATATAATTTTTGAGAGCCTGATTACATGAAGTCTCACCATTAAAAGTCAAGTCTCAATCACACAATTATAATGAGGCTCTCGTTATGATTTTATGTAGCCGATATGACCACAGCACTTTACTGTATTTTCCTTTTTTGAAGTGATTCCAATCATATTTCAAGCAACTCAAAACCCTGATGTTGAACAGTGCGCATCTGAAAGCGTCTCAGAAGGAAATAACTACGATTTATCGGCTTTAATATATCGGACAGATTTGCTTATCGGGCCGATACTGATAACGTTAAAAATGAACATATATCCAATGATACCGATAATGTGACCGATATATCGATGCATCCCTAATTTCAGTGGAGACAAAGAGTGGAGTGAGTACAGTAACGTGTTCAGTAAAATAACACACTGTTAGAACAACACAAGGCAGTTTGGTTTAACACACACACACACACACGCCTCTGCAATGCCTTATTTTAAAATGCCATTGTTTCTGGTTTAGCCTCAACTTTGAGTAAATGCTGAAAACTCAAGCAGCGGATAAAGACATGCGTCGTCTTCAGAAATGTTGCAGCACTTGGTGGATTAGGTATTGTTAACTGCTTTTCTATCATCACACCATTCCTCTAATCTGTCCAGACCTTCTGACCACTGATCCGTCCTCTTTCACCGTCTCTCTCTGACTAAATGAGGCAGGTGTACTTTCCCAAAGCTTCCTACATAGCCCAAAGCCTCAGACATACGAGAGAAATCACTCGTTTAACAGCACTCACAGCTCAGCAGCGAACACTAGTGGTCAAACACGTCCTGAAGCTTCGAATCCTTGATCTGAACCAGTGATTCGAAGCGAGTACCGAACTGCCAAAGTCACATGATTACAGTAAACGAGGCTTCCTTACAGTGTCATTGTTTCGAAACGTTTTCCGATGTCAATGATTCGCCGCTAGAGGGCGATGATCTCTGTAAACTCATGAACCGTTGTCTATGTATGATTTTTATCTGAATCTCGGATACAGTTTTATACATTTGTAGACATTTACTGACACATTAATATGTTTTATATAATATTATACAAAAGAAGAATTGTAGTTAAAAGTCTCTTACTGGTCTGGTTAACCCAAACTCCATTAAACTAAGAAAACAAGCCCTAAAATAACTCATAATATAGACTCTCCATGTTTTAATGTTATTAGAATGATTTGGTAACTGAATTTAATACATGTCAGCTTCATTGAAACTGCATTTGGTTTGTAAAGGGTGTTTTTCTGCTGCATTTACACTGATTTGACCAGCAGGGGTCAGATCAAAGTCAGTTGATTCAAAGCTTCAAAACCCCGTCACTAGTGATCACTCTGAACTTGAGCTAGAGGTACAAAAAATAATATTTACTTTACTATTAACTATTTACCCGAAGGGCGTTTGGAAACCACCCATAAACATATTCCAAAAGTCATTGCATTAGAGGAAACTCAAATATCTTCTGACCTTTTCAAAGTCGTCTTTGGCTGACGGGAGATCCAATGAGAGCGAAGGGTCCCCGATGAGTTCCTCCATGCGTTCCCCTTGCACCACCATGGTTTTGACGACCTTGCTGACCTTCCGACCGTGGACAGGCACGTCCTCGAACTCAGAAGCCGTCGCCCCGGTGTACGAGAAGGGTTCAGAGAAGGTCACCTGAAATGAGATGTCAAACACTTAGCATTGCCTTTATAGAGGAGGCCTGTACGATTACGAGCAACGTACTGTACAGCACCTTCCAGATATACTGCACATCAGTTCAGGAAATAAACTCAAATTAACATTCCCATTTGTTGTGCTATATTGATCATAAAGCAACATAAAGCTGATTCTGTATTAACTGTAATTACTTGTTCTCATTAAACGCCTCAAATGTTTGCGTCCACATCAACAACAGAACAAACTGTGATTAGAATGCTATTAAAGAGTTAGGATTTCTAAATGTATCTCTTAATTTAATACATAAATTCAATATAGTGTCTGTAAGTGAAGCGAAGTGGATAACCGAACAGTGAAATTAACAGAAACACATATTAACTTCATCATGAATATGTCTGAACTATATTAGCATTCACACCAAAATAGCTATATTAGCGTTCACACCAAGATAACTATATTAGCGTTCACACCAAAATAACTATATTAGCGTTCACACCAAGATAACTATATTAGCGTTCACACCAAGATAACTATATTAGCATTCACACCAAGATAACTATATTAGCGTTCACACCAAGATAACTATATTAGCGTTCACACCAAGATAACTATATTAGCGTTCACACCAAGATAACTATATTAGCGTTCACACCAAGATAACTATATTAGCGTTCACACCAAGATAACTATATTAGCGTTCACACCAAGATAACTATATTAGCATTCACACCAAGATAACTATATTAGCGTTCACACCAAGATAACTATATTAGCGTTCACACCAAGATAACTATATTAGCGTTCACACCAAGATAACTATATTAGCATTCACACCAAGATAACTATATTAGCGTTCACACCAAGATAACTATATTAGCGTTCACACCAAGATAACTATATTAGCGTTCACACCAAGATAACTATATTAGCGTTCACACCAAGATAACTATATTAGCATTCACACCAAGATAACTATATTAGCGTTCACACCAAGATAACTATATTAGCGTTCACACCAAGATAACTATATTAGCGTTCACACCAAGATAACTATATTAGCGTTCACACCAAGATAACTATATTAGCATTCACACCAAGATAACTATATTAGCGTTCACACCAAGATAACTATATTAGCGTTCACACCAAGATAACTATATTAGCGTTCACACCAAGATAACTATATTAGCGTAAACACCAAGATAACTATATTAGCGTTCACACCAAGATAACTATATTAGCGTAAACACCAAGATAACTATATTAGCGTTCACACCAAGATAACTATATTAGCGTAAACACCAAGATAACTATATTAGCGTTCACACCAAGATAACTATATTAGCATTCACACCAAGATAACTATATTAGCATTCACACCAAGATAACTATATTAGCGTTCACACCAAGATAACTATATTAGCGTTCACACCAAGATAACTATATTAGCGTTCACACCAAGATAACTATATTAGCGTTCACACCAAGATAACTATATTAGCGTTCACACCAAGATAACTATATTAGCGTTCACACCAAGATAACTATATTAGCGTAAACACCAAGATAACTATATTAGCGTTCACACCAAGATAACTATATTAGCATTCACACCAAGATAACTATATTAGCATTCACACCAAGATAACTATATTAGCGTTCACACCAAGATAACTATATTAGCGTTCACACCAAGATAACTATATTAGCGTTCACACCAAGATAACTATTTTAGCGTTCACACCAATATAACTATATTAGCATTCACACCAAGATAACTATATTAGCGTTCACACCAAGATAACTATATTAGCGTTCACACCAAGATAACTATATTAGCGTTCACACCAAGATAACTATATTAGCGTAAACACCAAGATAACTATATTAGCGTTCACACCAAGATAACTATATTAGCATTCACACCAAGATAACTATATTAGCATTCACACCAAGATAGCTATATTAGCGTTCACACCAAGATAACTATATTAGCGTTCACACCAAGATAACTATATTAGCGTAAACACCAAGATAACTATATTAGCGTTCACACCAAGATAACTATTTTAGCGTTAAACACCAAGATAACTATATTAGCGTTCACACCAAGATAACTATATTAGCGTTCACACCAAGATAACTATATTAGCGTTCACACCAAGATAACTATATCTGGAAAAAAAAATCTGAATGTGATTCCAACGATATTGTTTCTTTGTGTTTTTATGGTTATAGTGTAGCTACTGTGGACTCTGCTACTCTTTTACATTTAGAACGATTTTTCGAACTTTATCGTTATCGTCCTATTTGTGATTTATATTCGTTTTGTTTCTCTACCAAATGCAATAAAAACACAGATATAGGAACCGCAAAGCACCAATAATGAAAGTATCGGACAGGTTTCTCACCTCGGTCTGATCTCCGCCGCTCTTCACCACCGTCCTCTTCACGACTTTAGAGAAACCGTCAGCCTCGTCCACAGAGACTACTTCCTGTCTCGGTCCCTCTGACATCACTTCCTCTCGCTCTACTCCATCTGCTGACACAAACTTACGAATGACTTTCCTCGTAATCTGTGGGGAGACAAGGATAAAAATAATTATGTTATGCAGCATATTAAGAAAATAATTATTTTAATATAAATTCGTATTTTTATGGACCTTTTCACTACTTATTCTGGTCAAGAACCCCAGACAGGAAGACAGCGTCTGATTGGATTGTCAAATGACCAATCGCAATGTGCTCAGTTCAGTGTGACGTTTTAGTGGCGGGTAATTTCAGATACAGATGTCATGCTATTATTGTGAGTAAAAAGTGTAACTTAACAAGACTGGTTTAACTTGTACCCAGCCAGCCTTAAAAGCATAATAATTGCCAGCCACGGCCAGCATTTTTTATCTTTTTCACAAAACTTTCATGTCCCCAGAATTTTTTTTGTATTTTTTTTGTATTTAAACAAACTTAAAACAATAAAACGGTATGAAAAAAGACAGAAAAAACATTGACCTTTTTGACCACCATGTTTCCATCCTCGTCAGTGTATTGCTCTTCTGTCACTGTCTGAGGAGGGATTTCAGGCATCTCGTCACCCTGAAAAACAACAAAACAAAAACATTTATTTTCTTCTTTTGTTTCTAACTATGAGATTTAAAAAAATGTCAATGGAAAAGGTTAACTTCAGTCCTGAGAGACAAATACCTTTAAGGAAAATTAAATATAAAGTTACAGTTTTCTTTCGTCAAACCAGCAAATGAAAATGCTTCCATTGTTCAATATCCCCCCTAACATGGAAACAGGGGTCCACTGACACACACACCCAAACCCGGTACCTGGATGATAACACGGCGCCGCACCACCCTGGTGGTCAAAACCTCCTCCTCTGAACTATCAGACAGCAAACCTAGTTCCTCAGCTACTTCCTACGAGTAGCAGAAGTGCATTGTGGTCTTCAGTACTATTGTATAATTATTTACTTGCATGTCACAACATGCAAATGTACTCAGAAAGTTCCTTTTATCTTTTTTGTTACTTTTTTAGTAAAAACAGTTATTCTAACTACCTAGCAATGTTACAAATTATAACGCAAACCAGATATTAATATCATTAAATGATGACTGCACTGCTGGGAGTGAAAATCCACCAAATTCATGCAGTCAAAAAAAGAAAGTATTAAAATTTTTAAATCCTTGTTAATCGTGACATTATATCAAATAATTAAAGTTACTTAAAGCAAACACAATCTCAATCACTATTTTTGGCAAACTGGTGGCCAATTCATATCTCATTCATATATTTTTGTATGATCTGCTTACTCCCCAGGGACGGCCATGTTTGGGATGGATCGTTTCTGCACAACTCAGTTCATACAAATTCATATGAATTCGCCACCTCGTAACATAGGTTTCCTGTGAGATCAGATTGGGTGCACACATACAAACCATGCCTATAACAGATTTTTAATTGAAACGGCAAACGTTAGCTTGCTGGCTTTGAAATGTTCCCTTAGGGCTTAAGTCGGTGTGTTAGCACAGGCCGGGAGTTACAGCACTCTTCCTCACAAACTGAGGTCATGCTAGATGGCTTACCCTCCCTAGAAAGTCATCATCGTCATCATACTCTATTCCCTTCATTGGAGGTAGCTCTTCCGCAAATGAATGGTCACCTGTATAATCATAAGGGAATGCCTTCTCCTCACCAGTGTATTCATCCTCTGGCTCAAGAATTATGGGGAGGTCCTCACTGCCCCAGGATAGGGGCCGATCATCCTTTCTCAACTGGGTGTACTCTCGAAGTTTAGGTGTACCTGTGAGGTATTCAGGGGTGCTTGATAAAGATGGAAGTTCCTCAACTTGGTAAATTGCTTGAGGAACATCTAAAAGGTCTGATGATCCAACCTCTGGCTCAGAAGCATCAGAAAACGTTTGTTGGCAATCAAAAAACTCAGCATCTGACTCAATGCTATCTGTGTGAACAGGTCTTGGTCTGGTGTTAAGATTGAGACTGTAAAGTGGAGAGTCAACATCTAAAGCAGAGGAGGCATCTAACTGTATCCGGTCACCCGTCAGATTTATAGGCATCTCAGAGGCTTTGAGCTCTTGACAAGGTGCCATAGCAGCTACAAATGGATAAGTTCCAGGTAAGGCTAAACTTGATTCAGGAGCATCACCACCAAATGATGGTGACGTCTGCTCAAGCTGGACAACCTCTTCAGCACAAGTAATCCCCTCACTTAGAGATCCATGGGACTCCCTAATTATTGGAGAGATTGAACTTATATCAGTTAGAGACATCTGAATGCCTGTTGATGGAGTCTTCACAGATCTTGAAAGCAAAGTTTTGTAATCAGGTGATTCGAGACTCAAACTAAATGCAGAGGGAATCAATTGGATGTAGTTCAACTCTTCTGTGAGAGTCTTTGAGATAAAACTGAAAAGAGTTCACTTCTTGCACATTCAATGCTTCGGGCTCTTTAGGTGATGAATCAGGAGTGGATTTGTGGGCCTCCAGGTCAAAGACCGGTTGAGATCTGTTCTGCTCAGGTATATCGGGGACACATGTGGCTAGGTGTGACTCTTTTGATGATTCACTGGTCAATAAGGATGCTGTCGACTTTATTTGAGGCTCTAAACTTTTTGAAATGGAACTTAAATCTTTCACTTGAGGCTCTGAATGAATGTCCATTGAGACATTTTCCTGTGCAAAATGAAAGGGAAGAAAACAATGTTTCTCCCAATATGTAATAATTACATCACACAAACGCAATAGATTTTGTTTCATGAAAAGATGGAAAAGATTAACATGCATTAACATCCGATGCAAAATCCAGTTCCTGGAGATCTATCTTCCTGCAAAGCTCAGTGCCAACTCTGATCAAACACTAATGAACCAGCTAATTACGATCTTCAGGAGCAGTTGATGATTACACACAGATGTGTTGGATGAGGGTTAGATCTGAACTCTAACTGTGCCTTCACACTTGTGCATTTTCTACGCGCATAACAAGTCTTTGCATTGACTTAACCTTGAAATCACTGGCACCTGATGCACTATTCGCGTCTGGTGTGAACGCACCATAAAGGTTGGCAAATCTCCAGGAACAGGATTGGGCTCTACTGCTCTAAGGAGAAGATTCAAACATGCCGTTTACATTCTCAGAATTTACCATTTTCTCAACACCGCTAAAACTATATGCTTGGTCTACAGTTGTCTATTTAGTCATGATTTGTTAGTGAAATTCCCTGTTTCAAGCCTCTTAGTTTCACACAAGATTCACAGCAGCATGCTCAATCTCTTACCCCTGATTTTGGTGTCTTGAGGGGCTAGTTTTCTTGAATCATCTCCTAGATCATCTTTTTGTTGCTGTGAACCCTCCATGTGTTGACTGTCATCTCTTTTATGGATTATGAGACCTTTGTTAGTCTCATCTTTTGCAGATGCACCTGTTGCGATGAATATATCCCTTTCTTCACAGTAAGGAATGGTCTTTGTTACACTTTCTGTGTCATTCTGTGCTTGCTCTAAGGCTATATCATGAGATGGGGTTGGTTTTAGCTCCTCGTTCGAATGAACACTTCTGTTCGAAGCCCCTCTGTTTCAGGTGGAGACTTGATTTGTGCTGTGCATTGCTCAAATGTCACTAGATTCAGCAAGGGAGAAATCATCTTTGAGGACAGATAGATCTTTCGTAATCTCATCAATGTCAGAAAATGACAAATAATTCTCATAAAACTCCTCATATTCAGATTCAATCACTGATTCAGGTTGATAAATTGCCTCAAAATCGAAAGGTTCGGGAGTAACCGTTTCAGTTAGTTCTGTTTCTAATGTTGCAGCTTCAGGAGATGAGTTTCGCAATTCTGTTTCATGACAGAACATCTGAGGTGATGAGGATCTAGAATCTGTGTCTGAAATATCAGAGATAGATGATAAAGGTCTGTTTTCAGACATAATCCATTGTGGCAATGGATACCATGAAGAGAATGATTCAGGAAACACTGAGTCCATATCAGAACTCTGATCGTTAGACAATGAAGGGGACAGTGGAGTAAACATGGACTTGTGCTGCCTGAGCACCACACTGGATGGTTCATTTGGAACGGGTGATGGTGTTGAGTATTCAGGTATAGGTGAATCAGGTGAAAGACTTCGAAATTCATTCAATGAGAATGTCGTCTCAGGAGATGAGGGTCGACTTCCGGCCCAAATCTCAGCAGATGGCAGTGAAGGTCTGTGCTCGGGAACGGGTGAATCAGGAGAGAGCTGCCTGTACTCATTCATGGATGTATATGATTCTGGAGAGGATGCTCTCGTGTCTGAATAGTCAAATAAATCAAAAGATTCTAGTATTTCAGAACTGCATTCAAAAGTCTTCAAAATCTCCTTTTTACTTCCAGTATACTCAAACACTCCTGGTTTTGAAGAGAACGTTTCAGCCTCTATATTGAGGATCATACACATGGGAGATTAATGACAAGGGTACAGCTTTGTACACAGAGTTTATACTGAGGCTCCATTCTGACGGTGTTCTGTAATGACAGATATGTCATAGAATTGGACACTTCTTGGCCAAGTGATGGGTGGCTTTGACCAACCGTCTGGTTGTTTTCTATTTGTAAATGACACTGATCCACAGGAGATATTTTACCTGACTCGGGAGACAATGGTCTATATTCAGTCCATGTCTTGCCCTCAGATGCAAAGCTTGCCGTGTCATATTCTACATCAGACACAACTGATTCTAGGGAGGATGACCTGTATGTGGCTTTTTGGGTGACATCTACATACATTGATGGTTTGAAGTCATAAACAGGTGAGTCTGGTGATAATGGCCTTTTTTCATTAAAGGACATGAATGATTCAGGTGAGGATGTTCTCTGTTCAGTAGTTTGAGGTGCAAAAACCCAAAGCTCAATGTCTGTGTCTGATGATAGTGACTCGGAAGACTCTGATCGGTATAAATGCATTGCTGATATTTTATGTGTACAAGAGAACTGTGGAACTGGAGAGTCTGGCGTTAATGGTCTACACTCTTTCCAATGATATAAAAGATTCTGGAGATGTTCAATCTACCATTGACATAGGTGATATTGGCCTGGAATCACTTACTGAATCAGGGGAGAGTGATCTATGCTCAATTTCTGATATTACTGATTCAGGAGATTCAGGTCTTTGCTCTGTACTGAGGTCTGACTGATAGAGTTCATTTTCGACATCCAAAGAGACTGGAGAAGATGACTGAGAATCTGATTCTGGTATGATAAATGTGAATGTTAGTGGTGTGAAGTCAGGAACAGGCGAATCAGGGGACAGGGGTCTAGTCTCAGTTTCTGATAATATAGACTGAGGAGAGTCAGATCTTTGCTCTGGATTTAGATCAGAAAGACATTCATTTTCAACTTCCAAACTGACTGATTCTGGAGAGGTTGTTCGGGAGCCTGTAAATGGCATGATAAATGTGTGTGTGGCCGGTGTGAAATCAGGAACAGGTGAATCAGGGGACAGAGGTCTGTTTTCATTAATTGACGTGATTGACTCAGATGAAGACCTTCTAAGGTCAATCATAGAGTCATCAAATACATCTGTCTGCATATCCATTTCTGATAGTATTGATTCAGGAGATTGTGATATGTAACCTGTTACTATTGTTGGTTCAAACTGATTGGTATAATATTGATATATTGGAGAATCTGGAGATAAAAATCTAGAGTCAGATCTCTCTTCATTTATAGATTCTGTTGATTCTGCAGAATAATCTTGAGTAAAAACATTTAATTCCCATTCCTCCTCTGATAATGCAGATTCAGGGGATGAGGACCTATAATCTCTTACAGAAATTGATTCAAACGCTACTGGAAAATACTGTGGTGTAGGTGAGTCTGGAGATAGGGGTCTACATTCATTTATGGACCCATTTGACTGTGGAGAAGACCCTCTAATGTCTTCTAAAAGTAAGGCAGATTCAGGTGACATGGGTCTCCATTCAGGCAAGGAGTCTGCGGAAAGTGGTCTTTTGTCAGTGTCTGATAATATTGATTCGGGGGAATCTGGTCGATACTCTATAGTTGCTAATTCTTCAAGGGAAGACTCAAATTCTGTATTCTCCGAGCACAGCGATTGAGGTGAACATGATCTAGACCCTGTTACTGGCAAACTACTCTGAGCGAATAATCCACTGAATTGAGGAACAGGAGAATCAGGGGACAGGGGTCTAGTCTTGGTTTCTGATATTATAGACTGAGGAGAGTCAGATCTTTGCTCTGGATTAAGGTCAAAATGACACAAGTCATATTCAACTTCCAAACTGACTGATTCTGGAGAGGTTGTTCGGGAGCCTGTAAATGGCATGATAAATGTGTGTGTGGCCGGTGTGAAATCAGGAACAGGGGAATCAGGGGACAGACGTCTGTTTTCATTAATTGACGTGATTGACTCAGATGAGGACCTTCTAAGGTCAATCATAGAGTCATCAAATACATCTGAATCCCATTCCTCCTCTGATAATGCAGATTCAGGGGATGAGGACCTATAATCTCTAACAGAAATTGATTCAAAGCCTGCTTGAAAATACTGTGGTGTAGGTGAGTCTGGAGATAGGGGTCTTAGTTCATTTATGGACCCATTTGACTGTGGAGAAGACCCTCTAATGTCTTCCAAAAGTAAGGCAGATTCAGGTGACATGGGTCTCCATTCAGGCAAGGAGTCTGCGGAAAGTGGTCTTTTGTCAGTGTCTGATAAAATTGATTCGGGGGAATCTGGTCGATACTCTATAGTTGCTAATTCTTCAAGGCAAGGTTCATATTCTGTATTCTCTGAGCACAGCGATTGAGGTGAACATGATCTAGACCCTGTTACTGGCAAACTACTCTGAGAGAAAAATCCACTGAATTGAGGTACAGGTGAATCAGGGGACAGGGGTCTAGTCTCGGTTTCTGATAATATAGACTGAGGAGAGTCAGATCGTTGCTCTGGATTAAGGTCAGAAGGATACAAGTCATATTCAACTTCCAAACTGACTGATTCTGGAGAGGTTGTTCGGGAGTTTGTAAATGGCATGATAAATGTGTGTGTGGCCGGTGTGAAATCAGGAATAGGTGAATCAGGGGACAGACGTCTGTTTTCATTAATTGACGTGATTGACTCAGATGAGGACCTTCTAAGGTCAATCATAGAGTCATCAAATACATCTGAATCCCATTCCTCCTCTGATAATGCATATTCAGGGGATGAGGACCTATAATCTCTAACAGAAATTGATTCAAAGCCTGCTTGAAAATACTGTGGTGTAGGTGAGTCTGGAGATAGGGATCTAAATTCATCAATGGACCCATTTGACTGTGGAGAAGACCCTCTAATGTCTTCCAAAAGTAAGGCAGATTCAGGTGACATGGGTCTCCATTCAGGCAAGGAGTCTGCGGAAAGTGGTCTTTTGTCAGTGTCTGATAATATTGATTCGGGGGAATCTGGTCGATACTCTATAGTTGATAATTCTTCAAGGCAAGGTTCGTATTCTGTATTCTCCGAGCACAGCGATTGAGGTGAACATGATCTAGACCCTGTTACTGGCAAACTACTCTGAGAGAAAAATCCACTGAATTGAGGTACAGGTGAATCAGGGGACAGGGGTCTAGTCTCTGTTTCTGATATTATAGACTGAGGAGAGTCAGATCTTTGCTCTGGATTAAGGTCAGAATGACACAAGTCATATTCAACTTCCAAACTGACTGATTCTGGAGAGGTTGTTTGGGAGCCTGTAAATGGCATGATAAATGTGTGCATGGCCGGTGTGAAATCAGGAACAGGTGAATCAGGGGACAGACGTCTGTTTTCATTAATTGACGTGATTGACTCAGATGAAGACCTTCTAAGGTCAATCATAGAGTCATCAAATACATCTGTCTGCATATCCATTTCTGATAGTAGTGATTCAGGAGATTGTGATATGTAACCTGTTACTATTGTTGGTTCAAAATGATTGGTATAATATTGATATATTGGAGAATCTGGAGATAAAGATCTAGAGTCAGATCTCTCTTCATTTATAGATTCTGTTGATTCTGCAGAATAATCTTGAGTAAAAACATTTAATTCCCATTCCTCCTCTGATAATGCAGATTCAGGGATGAGGACCTATAATCGGTCACAGAAATTGATTCAAACGCTACTGGAAAATACTGTGGTGTAGGTGAGTCTGGAGATAGGGGTATACGTTCATTTATGGACCCATTTGACTGTGGAGAAGACCCTCTAATGTCTTCTAAAAGTAAGGCAGATTCAGGTGACATGGGTCTCCATTCAGGCAAGGAGTCTGCGGAAAGTGGTCTTTTGTCAGTATCTGATAATATTGATTCGGGGGAATCTGGTCGATACTCTATAGTTGCTAATTCTTCAAGGTAAGACTCAAATTCTGTATTCTCTGAGCACAGCGATTGAGGTGAACATGATCTAGACCCTGTTACTGGCAAACTACTCTGATCGAATAATACAGTGAATTGAGGAACAGGTGAATCAGGGGACAGGGGTCTAGTCTCGGTTTCTGATAATATAGACTGAGGAGAGTCAGATCTTTGCTCTGGATTAAGGTCAGAAGGATACAAGTCATAAACATCTTCCAAAGTGACTGATTCTGGAGAGGTTGTCCGGGAGCCTGTAAATGGCATGATAAATGTGTGTGTGGCCGGTGTGAAATCAGGAACAGGTGAGTCAGGGGACAGACGTCTGTTTTCATTAATTGACATGATTGACTCAGATGAGGACCTTCTAAGGTCAATCATAGAGTCATCAAATACATCTGAATCCCATTCCTCCTCTGATAATGCAGATTCAGGAGATTGTGATATGTAACCTGTTACTATTGTTGGTTCAAACTGATTGCTATAATATTGATATATTGGAGAATCTGGAGATAAAGATCTCTCTTCATTTATAGATTCTGTTGATTCTGCAGAATAATCTTGAGTAAAAACATTTAATTCCCATTCCTCCTCTGATAATGCAGATTCAGGGGATGAGGACCTATAATCTCTTACAGAAATTGATTCAAACGCTACTGGAAAATACTGTGGTGTAGGTGAATCTGGAGATAGGGGTCTACGTTCATTTATGGACCCATTTGACTGTGGAGAAGACCCTCTAATGTCTTCTAAAAGTAAGGCAGCTTCAGGTGACATGGGTCTCCATTCAGGCAAGGAGTCTGCGGAAAGTGGTCTTTTGTCAGTGTCTGATAAAATTGATTCGGGGGAATCTGGTCGATACTCTATGGTTGCTAATTCTTCAAGGTAAGACTCAAATTCTGTATTCTCCGAGCACAGCGATTGAGGTGAACATGATCTAGACCCGGTTACTGGCAAACTATTTTGAGCGAATAATACACTGAATTGAGGAACAGGAGAATCAGGGGACAGGGGTCTAGTCTCAGTTTCTGATATTATAGACTGAGGAGAGTCAGATCTTTGCTCTGGATTAAGGTCAGAAAGACATTCATTTTCAACTTCCAAACTGACTGATTCTGGAGAGGTTGTTTGGGAGCCTGTAAATGGCATGATAAATGTGTGTGTGGCCGGTGTGAAATCAGGAACAGGTGAATCAGGGGACAGACATCTGTTTTCATTAACTGACGTGATTGACTCAAATGAGGATCTTCTAAGGTCAATTGCCAAGTCATCAAATACATCTGAATCCCATTTCTCCTCTGATAATGCAGATTCAGGGATGAGGACCAATAATCTCTTACAGAAATTGATTCAAAGCCTGCTTGAAAATACTGTGGTGTAGGTGAGTCTGGAGATAGGGATCTAAATTCATCAATGGACCCATTTGACTGTGGAGAAGACCCTCTAATGTCTTCCAAAAGTAAGGCAGATTCAGGTGACATGGGTCTCCATTCAGGCAAGGAGTCTGCAGAAAGTGGTCTTTTGTCAGTATCTGATAAAATTGATTCGGGGGAATCTGGTCGATACTCTATAGTTGCTAATTCTTCAAGGCAAGGTTCGTATTCTGTATTCTCCGAGCACAGTGATTGAGGTGAACATGATCTAGACCCTGTTCCTGGCAAACTAATTTGAGCGAATAATCCACTGAATTGAGGAACAGGTGAATCAGGGGACAGGGGTCTAGTCTCTGTTTCTGATATTATAGACTGAGGAGAGTCAGATCTTTGCTCTGGATTAAGGTCAGAAAGACATTCATTTTTAACTTCTAAACTGACTGATTCTGGAGAGGTTGTTCGGGAGCCTGTAAATGGCATGATAAATGTGTGTGTGGCCGGTGTGAAATCAGGAACAGGTGAATCAGGGGACAGAGGTCTGTTTTCATTAATTGACGTGATTGACTCAGATGAGGACCTTCTAAGGTCAATCACCAAGTCATCAAATACATCTGAATCCCATTCCTCCTCTGATAATGCAGATTCAGGGGATGAGGACCTATAATCTGTCACAGAAATTGATTCAAAGCCTGCTTGAAAATACTGTGGTGTAGGTGAGTCTGGAGATAGGGGTCTTAGTTCATTTATGGACCCATTTGACTGTGGAGAAGACCCTCTAATGTCTTCTAAAAGTAAGGCAGATTCAGGTGACATGGGTCTCCATTCAGGCAAGGAGTCTGCGGAAAGTGGTCTTTTGTCAGTATCTGATAAAATTGAATCTGGGGAATCTGGTCGATACTCTATAGTTGCTAATTCTTCAAGGGAAGACTCAAATTCTGTATTCTCCGAGCACAGCGATTGAGGTGAACATGATCTAGACCCTGTTACTGGCAAACTACTCTGAGAGAAAAATCCACTGAATTCAGTTACAGGTGAGTCAGGAGATAGTGGTCTGAACTCATTAACTGATGCTATTGATTCAGGAGACAATGGTCTACACTCAATTGCTTCAAGCATGTCATCCAGCTCAAGAGATTCTGGAGATATGGGTCTAAATTGATCCTGTGACCTAGATGAAAGTGGTTTGCCTTCACATTGGACCATTGCCGGACTTTCAAAAGTCAGTTGTATCTGAGGTAAATCCTGATTATTCAATGTACACTTGACAGATGGGTTTTGTTTAAAATAATTATGAATTTTGGATTCTATAGAAGATGGATCATGTAAAACTTCAGCTTTTCCAACAGCCAAAGCAATTGACTTAGCCATAACTTCTCCTGAAACAAACGTGGAGCAGAATGGCTTGCCCTTGTAGTGTGGATCAAATATCTTAGCAATACGATTTCTAAACATAGCTTTGGACATAACAGTATATGGTGGTTTTGGCAATTCACTAATGCTTTGTTCCTCATTGTATAGTGATTCAGTGGGCTCAACAGCTAATATTTTTTGTGAGTATGATTCCTCTATTGGCTCACCATCAAAAGTAACACTTTCCACTATAACCTTGGACAAAGGAACATCTTCAGGCTCTAAAATGAAAGATTCTGGGGATTCTGATCTTGGTTCGTAAAGCAAAGTCTCAAACTCCTGAATATTCAATATCAGATGCTTCTAATTCAGGAGATGAGTCTCTAAGGCTCTGAAAAGTGTTGAAATTAAAGTGCAATGTGGATCTATATACAGGTACAGGTGAATCAGGTGAAAGGGGTCTGTGTTCATTCATTGATGTAAATGATTCAGGAGATGATAGTCGGGTTTCAGGTTGTACTTCTGATACTGTTTTGTTTTCATTGTCTGAGAGGCCTGACTCATCTGAATCAGATCTATACACTTCAGCAGGTATGAAACACTCCAACACTGTTTGAGTAAAGCTGGGAAGAGGAGAATCAGGAGAGAGGCATCTCTGCTTATTGAAAGATCCAGTTGATTCAGGGGATGATGGTCGACTTCCAACAAGACATTCTACAGATATCAGATCCCAGTCTATGTCTGAAACTTCAGACTGAGATGATGGTGATCTATATCCTGCCATGATTGCTGCAGAGTCATTTTGGACGTCTTTTGCAAAATAGAGGTATTGGGGAATCAGGGGAAAGTCCTCTATATTCATTTACAGATGCTGTTGATTCTGGAGATGATGGTCTTTTTTCAGTCAAGAATAAATAAGGAGATGGAGTACGGCTTTCATAAACGCACTTCTGTGGATAGTTCCCTATCTGAAATGTCAGAACTGATGGACACAGGAGACCAAGATCTATTTGATTCAGGTGATAATGATCGGTAGAAAATTGCAGAACCAGGTGAAACTGGTCTTTCTGTGTCATCCATCACAAGCAAATAAGATGCTCCTAGTGTAGCGTCTGTAAATCCTGCAAGAGGGCCCATTTTTTCACCGGGTGCAGGGAACGTTTGGTATTCTTCAACACTTATTGTAAATTCAGGTATGTCATTTTCAAAAGCAGTTGGCACAGGTGTAGCTGGCCTAAAATCAGGCAATGGAGAGTCAACAGAGAGAAGAGTGCAGTCATTCAGTGAAGTTACAGATTCAGGGGAAGAAAATCTTAATTCCGCCATTAATATCCAGGAGTCTGTTGAAGATGGTCTATAATCAAATGGTATTGGTGAGTCTAAAGGCACGGAGACCACTGATTCTGGCGATGATGATCTGTTTTCAGATGAAGTTATTCCAAAGTTGTCAACATACTCAAACTCTGGTGAGCTTAGCTCAACTTGGGATGTTAAAGATACCGGTGTAAGAGGTCTATGCGCCACAACTTCTACTGAGCTAGAGATGGTATATTTAGAGTTTGTGAATTTAGCATCGGTTTGTTTGGTTAGAGTATTTGGTATGGTTATTTCAACTCTTGCTTCTGAAGAACCAGAATCAGTTATTGGAAGTGATAATATTTGTGGCTGCTCCGTTACTGAATCAAGTGACATTTGGTTAAGTGTAGGGGTGGTAATCTTCTCTGTAATTCCACTTTCGAGTGCAGCAGACATACTAAGTTGTTGAGGAGGACTGGAGATTGCTTGAGCTAAGCCTCTTACTCCTTCAGTAGACAATTCTGTGAAGCTGATTGATTGCAAAGCTGACAGCTTCACAATTCTGTGAAGCTGATTGACATCAATATTTTTGGAAACATCTGAAGACTCTCTACAATTCACTTCCTCCACAGAAGAAATCTCATTTTTAGGGGACTTATTTTGGTAACTTTCACCATATAGGGTTCTATAGAATCTGTCAGAAACTTCCTCAACGTGGCGCTTTATATACTCCTCACTTTGACTTGGTTTCTTTGTAAGTGTATCCTCGTGTTTAATTGGTGATGTAGATATAGTTTCTGACTTTTCACTAGATGGAGATGTAAATGAATGAATTGTACTGGAGACATGTGAGGTACTATAATCTTCAAAATCTTGCTTGAGTTCCACATTCAACTCACTGAAATCTGGTTCAACATTCTCTGATTCCAAGAGCGTGTGCCCAAAATCTGACAGGGTTGATTGTTTCTGACTCCGTTTGTACCTTTCCATTGAATTTATGGGTGGAACATTCTGTTCATCATCCTGTTGGGTGGAGACTGGGATAAACTGACCCCCAGTTGCTCCTAACTCTTGGAGAGGATCATCCACAGTTTCATGTATATTGCTTGATGGTTCGTTGGGAATAGTACCACCTTTGTAAACTGTGTCATAGACGTGAGACTGCAGTCTCCAGGGAACAGTTTTGTACAGGGTAAAGAGAGGACTTACTTGCTTGATAGTGCCTGGGAATTGTTGTCGCAGTCCAGCCATATCAAAACCACTATGTGTTGAGGCTCCGACCACCCTGACAAATACAGAATCAAAACTTAATATACTTTTAATACATTTTCAATTGGATAGAACAAGAAGAGAATGAACTTACTCTGAACCCATTTCCTTTTCTATCAACAACCTCTCTTTCTGTGAATCATCGAGGGAAGACCGATTGCAGGAGAGATCCTCAACAGAAGCCACCAGAGGCCCAAGTTCTGATCCTCTTTGAGGGACCTCTGTCCGCCGGTCTGGTCTGGGGCTGTCCATGTCCTCCTGTAGTGCTGAAAAACCTGCAAAGGCCAATATAGATTCTGTTGTACAGTTGTAAAACCATCATAAAAGTAATGTAGTGAATCATCACCTTCTGTAAAGTGAGGAATAAGAATATTTGGTAACACTTTATTTTGACGGTCCCTTCCCTAACTTTGCAACTACATGTCAACTAACTCTCATTAGAGTATTAGTAGACTGTCACCTTAATATCTGCCAACTCTTTATTGTGATGCTCCTCCAACAGACAATTTACTGACTATAAGTAATTTTGCAACTACATGTCAACTTATTGTATCCCTAACCCTACAGTCCACTAATACTCTACTAACACTCTAGTGAGAGTTAGTAGAGATTTAGGTGCAACGTTACTTGTAGTCAACTGAATGTGTTAAAGGGACCATCCAAATAAAGTGAAACCTTATAGGTGAATAAACACCAACCTAATATGCTTCAAGATATTGTCATCATACATACCTTCACTATGATCCAATGATATGGTTTGCTCAATTTCTGCATAGGTGTGTGACGACTGGCTCTTGACTGGACTGGATGATTTTTGTTTCAATGAGATGCACAATGTCCATTCGATTTATTTTTGTAAGTGTCTTCATCAAAGTGTTCTCTGCTGTTAAGTGGAGAGGTGTTAGTGATACTTTTGTCAAATAAAATGCAACACACAACTAGATATGTACAATGTGAGTGATCTCCTTCTGAGTGATGTCATAACATCATAATTTGTACTGTGCATTACTACACTACACTTTACCAAGATTTTTTACCAAAAATTATTTGCCTGATCACTAAAATGTCATAGCACACATTTCCTTATTTAATCAATCAATTTACAACAATGGCAAGTAATGTGCCAAAAAGGAAGAGAAGATAATTAAAGCTGCACTGCAGAACTTTGGTCTCTCTTTTTGGACAGTGGTGGTGGCTGAGGGGTAATGCTAAAATAATTATTTGAAGTGTACTGATCTTTGATTTAATAGTGCTTAGTATATCCGGTGAACAGACCAATGCAAATTCATTCAAACTAAAGGAAAACGCATGATCAGCAGATCTTACCTGTAGCATTTTGGCCATCTCTTTCTTTCCATAGCCTTATGAGTGCATGGCTTTGGTCTTGTAGAGAATTTGGATTCTCATTTCTTATTTGATTGATCTGCTTCTCAGTGAATTCAAGCTCTTGAGCCAATTCTGTTTGAATAAAATCACATCGGTAATGAGTCATACATTTAATTCAGGACAACAAAGTATCCATATGAAACAAAAGTGCACTTACGACTGCAATGCAATATGTTTAAGGTTTACAATAATAAAAAAGTAGGCATGACAATTGCAAAACAATGCAACCATTACATGAATGTATCCAAAACCAAGTACAGTACCTTATAATGACAAAAATGTCTGTATAGAGCAGAGGTTCCCAAAACAAAAAAAACAAGCCTCTTTGTAGTTTAAATGTACATTTTCTGTCTAGTTCTGTCAATATCTAAGCTCTCTGCTCACTGTAACCATCCAGAATCCAGAATTCCCAGTTAGCAACCGACAGGTACGAGGCGGACAGGAAAGAAGGGCGTCTGGCTGTAATAGCAGACCACCTTGGTTTCAGCTGGACAGGTAAGATGCTAACCTCTATACCAATGGTTCCCTAACTGGGAATTCTGGATTCTGGATGGTTACAGTGAGCAGAGAGCTTAGATATTGACAGAACTAGACAGAAAATGTACATTTAAACTACAAAGAGGCTTGTTTTTTTTGTTTTGGGAACCTCTGCTCTATACAGACATTTTTGTCATTATAAGGTACTGTACTTGGTTTTGGATACATTCATGTAATGGTTGCATTGTTTTGCAATTGTCATGCCTACTTTTTTATTATTGTAAACCTTAAACATATTGCATTGCAGTCGTAAGTGCACTTTTGTTTCATATGGATACTTTGTTGTCCTGAATTAAATGTATGACTCATTACCGATGTGATTTTATTCAAACAGAATTGGCTCAAGAGCTTGAATTCACTGAGAAGCAGATCAATCAAATAAGAAATGAGAATCCAAATTCTCTACAAGACCAAAGCCATGCACTCATAAGGCTATGGAAAGAAAGAGATGGCCAAAATGCTACAGGTAAGATCTGCTGATCATGCGTTTTCCTTTAGTTTGAATGAATTTGCATTGGTCTGTTCACCGGATATACTAAGCACTATTAAATCAAAGATCAGTACACTTCAAATAATTATTTTAGCATTACCCCTCAGCCACCACCACTGTCCAAAAAGAGAGACCAAAGTTCTGCAGTGCAGCTTTAATTATCTTCTCTTCCTTTTTGGCACATTACTTGCCATTGTTGTAAATTGATTGATTAAATAAGGAAATGTGTGCTATGACATTTTAGTGATCAGGCAAATAATTTTTGGTAAAAAATCTTGGTAAAGTGTAGTGTAGTAATGCACAGTACAAATTATGATGTTATGACATCACTCAGAAGGAGATCACTCACATTGTACATATCTAGTTGTGTGTTGCATTTTATTTGACAAAAGTATCACTAACACCTCTCCACTTAACAGCAGAGAACACTTTGATGAAGACACTTACAAAAATAAATCGAATGGACATTGTGCATCTCATTGAAACAAAAATCATCCAGTCCAGTCAAGACCAGTCGTCACACACCTATGCAGAAATTGAGCAAACCATATCATTGGATCATAGTGAAGGTATGTATGATGACAATATCTTGAAGCATATTAGGTTGGTGTTTATTCACCTATAAGGTTTCACTTTATTTGGATGGTCCCTTTAACACATTCAGTTGACTACAAGTAACGTTGCACCTAAATCTCTACTAACTCTCACTAGAGTGTTAGTAGAGTATTAGTGGACTGTAGGGTTAGGGATACAATAAGTTGACATGTAGTTGCAAAATTACTTATAGTCAGTAAATTGTCTGTTGGAGGAGCATCACAATAAAGAGTTGGCAGATATTAAGGTGACAGTCTACTAATACTCTAATGAGAGTTAGTTGACATGTAGTTGCAAAGTTAGGGAAGGGACCGTCAAAATAAAGTGTTACCAAATATTCTTATTCCTCACTTTACAGAAGGTGATGATTCACTACATTACTTTTATGATGGTTTTACAACTGTACAACAGAATCTATATTGGCCTTTGCAGGTTTTTCAGCACTACAGGAGGACATGGACAGCCCCAGACCAGACCGGCGGACAGAGGTCCCTCAAAGAGGATCAGAACTTGGGCCTCTGGTGGCTTCTGTTGAGGATCTCTCCTGCAATCGGTCTTCCCTCGATGATTCACAGAAAGAGAGGTTGTTGATAGAAAAGGAAATGGGTTCAGAGTAAGTTCATTCTCTTCTTGTTCTATCCAATTGAAAATGTATTAAAAGTATATTAAGTTTTGATTCTGTATTTGTCAGGGTGGTCGGAGCCTCAACACATAGTGGTTTTGATATGGCTGGACTGCGACAACAATTCCCAGGCACTATCAAGCAAGTAAGTCCTCTCTTTACCCTGTACAAAACTGTTCCCTGGAGACTGCAGTCTCACGTCTATGACACAGTTTACAAAGGTGGTACTATTCCCAACGAACCATCAAGCAATATACATGAAACTGTGGATGATCCTCTCCAAGAGTTAGGAGCAACTGGGGGTCAGTTTATCCCAGTCTCCACCCAACAGGATGATGAACAGAATGTTCCACCCATAAATTCAATGGAAAGGTACAAACGGAGTCAGAAACAATCAACCCTGTCAGATTTTGGGCACACGCTCTTGGAATCAGAGAATGTTGAACCAGATTTCAGTGAGTTGAATGTGGAACTCAAGCAAGATTTTGAAGATTATAGTACCTCACATGTCTCCAGTACAATTCATTCATTTACATCTCCATCTAGTGAAAAGTCAGAAACTATATCTACATCACCAATTAAACACGAGGATACACTTACAAAGAAACCAAGTCAAAGTGAGGAGTATATAAAGCGCCACGTTGAGGAAGTTTCTGACAGATTCTATAGAACCCTATATGGTGAAAGTTACCAAAATAAGTCCCCTAAAAATGAGATTTCTTCTGTGGAGGAAGTGAATTGTAGAGAGTCTTCAGATGTTTCCAAAAATATTGATGTCAATCAGCTTCACAGAATTGTGAAGCTGTCAGCTTCGCAATCAATCAGCTTCACAGAATTGTCTACTGAAGGAGTAAGAGGCTTAGCTCAAGCAATCTCCAGTCCTCCTCAACAACTTAGTATGTCTGCTGCACTCGAAAGTGGAATTACAGAGAAGATTACCACCCCTACACTTAACCAAATGTCACTTGATTCAGTAACGGAGCAGCCACAAATATTATCACTTCCAATAACTGATTCTGGTTCTTCAGAAGCAAGAGTTGAAATAACCATACCAAATACTCTAACCAAACAAACCGATGCTAAATTCACAAACTCTAAATATACCATCTCTAGCTCAGTAGAAGTTGTGGCGCATAGACCTCTTACACCGGTATCTTTAACATCCCAAGTTGAGCTAAGCTCACCAGAGTTTGAGTATGTTGACAACTTTGGAATAACTTCATCTGAAAACAGATCATCATCGCCAGAATCAGTGGTCTCCGTGCCTTTAGACTCACCAATACCATTTGATTATAGACCATCTTCAACAGACTCCTGGATATTAATGGCGGAATTAAGATTTTCTTCCCCTGAATCTGTAACTTCACTGAATGACTGCACTCTTCTCTCTGTTGACTCTCCATTGCCTGATTTTAGGCCAGCTACACCTGTGCCAACTGCTTTTGAAAATGACATACCTGAATTTACAATAAGTGTTGAAGAATACCAAACGTTCCCTGCACCCGGTGAAAAAATGGGCCCTCTTGCAGGATTTACAGACGCTACACTAGGAGCATCTTATTTGCTTGTGATGGATGACACAGAAAGACCAGTTTCACCTGGTTCTGCAATTTTCTACCGATCATTATCACCTGAATCAAATAGATCTTGGTCTCCTGTGTCCATCAGTTCTGACATTTCAGATAGGGAACTATCCACAGAAGTGCGTTTATGAAAGCCGTACTCCATCTCCTTATTTATTCTTGACTGAAAAAAGACCATCATCTCCAGAATCAACAGCATCTGTAAATGAATATAGAGGACTTTCCCCTGATTCCCCAATACCTCTATTTTGCAAAAGACGTCCAAAATGACTCTGCAGCAATCATGGCAGGATATAGATCACCATCATCTCAGTCTGAAGTTTCAGACATAGACTGGGATCTGATATCTGTAGAATGTCTTGTTGGAAGTCGACCATCATCCCCTGAATCAACTGGATCTTTAATAAGCAGAGATGCCTCTCTCCTGATTCTCCTCTTCCCAGCTTTACTCAAACAGTGTTGGAGTGTTTCATACCTGCTGAAGTGTATAGATCTGATTCAGATGAGTCAGGCCTCTCAGACAATGAAAACAAAACAGTATCAGAAGTACAACCTGAAACCCGACTATCATCTCCTGAATCATTTACATCAATGAATGAACACAGACCCCTTTCACCTGATTCACCTGTACCTGTATATAGATCCACATTGCACTTTAATTTCAACACTTTTCAGAGCCTTAGAGACTCATCTCCTGAATTAGAAGCATCTGATATTGAATATTCAGGAGTTTGAGACTTTGCTTTACGAACCAAGATCAGAATCCCCAGAATCTTTCATTTTAGAGCCTGAAGATGTTCCTTTGTCCAAGGTTATAGTGGAAAGTGTTACTTTTGATGGTGAGCCAATAGAGGAATCATACTCACAAAAAATATTAGCTGTTGAGCCCACTGAATCACTATACAATGAGGAACAAAGCATTAGTGAATTGCCAAAACCACCATATACTGTTATGTCCAAAGCTATGTTTAGAAATCGTATTGCTAAGATATTTGATCCACACTACAAGGGCAAGCCATTCTGCTCCACGTTTGTTTCAGGAGAAGTTATGGCTAAGTCAATTGCTTTGGCTGTTGGAAAAGCTGAAGTTTTACATGATCCATCTTCTATAGAATCCAAAATTCATAATTATTTTAAACAAAACCCATCTGTCAAGTGTACATTGAATAATCAGGATTTACCTCAGATACAACTGACTTTTGAAAGTCCGGCAATGGTCCAATGTGAAGGCAAACCACTTTCATCTAGGTCACAGGATCAATTTAGACCCATATCTCCAGAATCTCTTGAGCTGGATGACATGCTTGAAGCAATTGAGTGTAGACCATTGTCTCCTGAATCAATAGCATCAGTTAATGAGTTCAGACCACTATCTCCTGACTCACCTGTAACTGAATTCAGTGGATTTTTCTCTCAGAGTAGTTTGCCAGTAACAGGGTCTAGATCATGTTCACCTCAATCGCTGTGCTCGGAGAATACAGAATTTGAGTCTTCCCTTGAAGAATTAGCAACTATAGAGTATCGACCAGATTCCCCAGATTCAATTTTATCAGATACTGACAAAAGACCACTTTCCGCAGACTCCTTGCCTGAATGGAGACCCATGTCACCTGAATCTGCCTTACTTTTAGAAGACATTAGAGGGTCTTCTCCACAGTCAAATGGGTCCATAAATGAACTAAGACCCCTATCTCCAGACTCACCTACACCACAGTATTTTCAAGCAGGCTTTGAATCAATTTCTGTGACAGATTATAGGTCCTCATCCCCTGAATCTGCATTATCAGAGGAGGAATGGGATTCAGATGTATTTGATGACTTGGTGATTGACCTTAGAAGGTCCTCATCTGAGTCAATCACGTCAATTAATGAAAACAGACCTCTGTCCCCTGATTCACCTGTTCCTGATTTCACACCGGCCACACACACATTTATCATGCCATTTACAGGCTCCCAAACAACCTCTCCAGAATCAGTCAGTTTAGAAGTTAAAAATGAATGTCTTTCTGACCTTAATCCAGAGCAAAGATCTGACTCTCCTCAGTCTATAATATCAGAAACAGAGACTAGACCCCTGTCCCCTGATTCACCTGTTCCTCAATTCAGTGGATTATTCGCTCAAATTAGTTTGCCAGGAACAGGGTCTAGATCATGTTCACCTCAATCACTGTGCTCGGAGAATACAGAATACGAACCTTGCCTTGAAGAATTAGCAACTATAGAGTATCGACCAGATTCCCCCGAATCAATTTTATCAGATACTGACAAAAGACCACTTTCTGCAGACTCCTTGCCTGAATGGAGACCCATGTCACCTGAATCTGCCTTACTTTTGGAAGACATTAGAGGGTCTTCTCCACAGTCAAATGGGTCCATTGATGAATTTAGATCCCTATCTCCAGACTCACCTACACCACAGTATTTTCAAGCAGGCTTTGAATCAATTTCTGTAAGAGATTATTGGTCCTCATCCCTGAATCTGCATTATCAGAGGAGAAATGGGATTCAGATGTATTTGATGACTTGGCAATTGACCTTAGAAGATCCTCATTTGAGTCAATCACGTCAGTTAATGAAAACAGATGTCTGTCCCCTGATTCACCTGTTCCTGATTTCACACCGGCCACACACACATTTATCATGCCATTTACAGGCTCCCAAACAACCTCTCCAGAATCAGTCAGTTTGGAAGTTGAAAATGAATGTCTTTCTGACCTTAATCCAGAGCAAAGATCTGACTCTCCTCAGTCTATAATATCAGAAACTGAGACTAGACCCCTGTCCCCTGATTCTCCTGTTCCTCAATTCAGTGTATTATTCGCTCAAAATAGTTTGCCAGTAACCGGGTCTAGATCATGTTCACCTCAATCGCTGTGCTCGGAGAATACAGAATTTGAGTCTTACCTTGAAGAATTAGCAACCATAGAGTATCGACCAGATTCCCCCGAATCAATTTTATCAGACACTGACAAAAGACCACTTTCCGCAGACTCCTTGCCTGAATGGAGACCCATGTCACCTGAAGCTGCCTTACTTTTAGAAGACATTAGAGGGTCTTCTCCACAGTCAAATGGGTCCATAAATGAACGTAGACCCCTATCTCCAGATTCACCTACACCACAGTATTTTCCAGTAGCGTTTGAATCAATTTCTGTAAGAGATTATAGGTCCTCATCCCCTGAATCTGCATTATCAGAGGAGGAATGGGAATTAAATGTTTTTACTCAAGATTATTCTGCAGAATCAACAGAATCTATAAATGAAGAGAGATCTTTATCTCCAGATTCTCCAATATATCAATATTATAGCAATCAGTTTGAACCAACAATAGTAACAGGTTACATATCACAATCTCCTGAATCTGCATTATCAGAGGAGGAATGGGATTCAGATGTATTTGATGACTCTATGATTGACCTTAGAAGGTCCTCATCTGAGTCAATCATGTCAATTAATGAAAACAGACGTCTGTCCCCTGACTCACCTGTTCCTGATTTCACACCGGCCACACACACATTTATCATGCCATTTACAGGCTCCCGGACAACCTCTCCAGAATCAGTCACTTTGGAAGATGATTATGACTTGTATCCTTCTGACCTTAATCCAGAGCAAAGATCTGACTCTCCTCAGTCTATATTATCAGAAACCGAGACTAGACCCCTGTCCCCTGATTCACCTGTTCCTCAATTCACTGTATTATTCGATCAGAGTAGTTTGCCAGTAACAGGGTCTAGATCATGTTCACCTCAATCGCTGTGCTCAGAGAATACAGAATTTGAGTCTTACCTTGAAGAATTAGCAACTATAGAGTATCGACCAGATTCCCCCGAATCAATATTATCAGATACTGACAAAAGACCACTTTCCGCAGACTCCTTGCCTGAATGGAGACCCATGTCACCTGAATCTGCCTTACTTTTAGAAGACATTAGAGGGTCTTCTCCACAGTCAAATGGGTCCATAAATGAACGTATACCCCTATCTCCAGACTCACCTACACCACAGTATTTTCCAGTAGCGTTTGAATCAATTTCTGTGACCGATTATAGGTCCTCATCCCTGAATCTGCATTATCAGAGGAGGAATGGGAATTAAATGTTTTTACTCAAGATTATTCTGCAGAATCAACAGAATCTATAAATGAAGAGAGATCTGACTCTAGATCTTTATCTCCAGATTCTCCAATATATCAATATTATACCAATCATTTTGAACCAACAATAGTAACAGGTTACATATCACAATCTCCTGAATCACTACTATCAGAAATGGATATGCAGACAGATGTATTTGATGACTCTATGATTGACCTTAGAAGGTCTTCATCTGAGTCAATCACGTCAATTAATGAAAACAGACGTCTGTCCCCTGATTCACCTGTTCCTGATTTCACACCGGCCATGCACACATTTATCATGCCATTTACAGGCTCCCAAACAACCTCTCCAGAATCAGTCAGTTTGGAAGTTGAATATGACTTGTGTCATTCTGACCTTAATCCAGAGCAAAGATCTGACTCTCCTCAGTCTATAATATCAGAAACAGAGACTAGACCCCTGTCCCCTGATTCACCTGTACCTCAATTCAGTGGATTTTTCTCTCAGAGTAGTTTGCCAGTAACAGGGTCTAGATCATGTTCACCTCAATCGCTGTGCTCGGAGAATACAGAATACGAACCTTGCCTTGAAGAATTATCAACTATAGAGTATCGACCAGATTCCCCCGAATCAATATTATCAGACACTGACAAAAGACCACTTTCCGCAGACTCCTTGCCTGAATGGAGACCCATGTCACCTGAATCTGCCTTACTTTTGGAAGACATTAGAGGGTCTTCTCCACAGTCAAATGGGTCCATTGATGAATTTAGATCCCTATCTCCAGACTCACCTACACCACAGTATTTTCAAGCAGGCTTTGAATCAATTTCTGTTAGAGATTATAGGTCCTCATCCCCTGAATATGCATTATCAGAGGAGGAATGGGATTCAGATGTATTTGATGACTCTATGATTGACCTTAGAAGGTCCTCATCTGAGTCAATCACGTCAATTAATGAAAACAGACGTCTGTCCCCTGATTCACCTATTCCTGATTTCACACCGGCCACACACACATTTATCATGCCATTTACAAACTCCCGAACAACCTCTCCAGAATCAGTCAGTTTGGAAGTTGAATATGACTTGTATCCTTCTGACCTTAATCCAGAGCAACGATCTGACTCTCCTCAGTCTATATTATCAGAAACCGAGACTAGACCCCTGTCCCCTGATTCACCTGTACCTCAATTCAGTGGATTTTTCTCTCAGAGTAGTTTGCCAGTAACAGGGTCTAGATCATGTTCACCTCAATCGCTGTGCTCAGAGAATACAGAATATGAACCTTGCCTTGAAGAATTAGCAACTATAGAGTATCGACCAGATTCCCCCGAATCAATTTTATCAGACACTGACAAAAGACCACTTTCCGCAGACTCCTTGCCTGAATGGAGACCCATGTCACCTGAATCTGCCTTACTTTTGGAAGACATTAGAGGGTCTTCTCCACAGTCAAATGGGTCCATAAATGAACTAAGACCCCTATCTCCAGACTCACCTACACCACAGTATTTTCAAGCAGGCTTTGAATCAATTTCTGTTAGAGATTATAGGTCCTCATCCCCTGAATCTGCATTATCAGAGGAGGAATGGGATTCAGATGTATTTGATGACTCTATGATTGACCTTAGAAGGTCCTCATCTGAGTCAATCACGTCAATTAATGAAAACAGACGTCTGTCCCCTGATTCCCCTGTTCCTGATTTCACACCGGCCACACACACATTTATCATGCCATTTACAGGCTCCCGAACAACCTCTCCAGAATCAGTCAGTTTGGAAGTTGAATATGACTTGTGTCATTTTGACCTTAATCCAGAGCAAAGATCTGACTCTCCTCAGTCTATAATATCAGAAACCAAGACTAGACCCCTGTCCCCTGATTCTCCTGTTCCTCAATTCAGTGGATTATTCGCTCAGAGTAGTTTGCCAGTAACAGGGTCTAGATCATGTTCACCTCAATCGCTGTGCTCGGAGAATACAGAATTTGAGTCTTCCCTTGAAGAATTAGCAACTATAGAGTATCGACCAGATTCCCCCGAATCAATATTATCAGACACTGACAAAAGACCACTTTCCGCAGACTCCTTGCCTGAATGGAGACCCATGTCACCTGAATCTGCCTTACTTTTAGAAGACATTAGAGGGTCTTCTCCACAGTCAAATGGGTCCATAAATGAATGTAGACCCCTATCTCCAGACTCACCTACACCACAGTATTTTCCAGTAGCGTTTGAATCAATTTCTGTAAGAGATTATAGGTCCTCATCCCCTGAATCTGCATTATCAGAGGAGGAATGGGAATTAAATGTTTTTACTCAAGATTATTCTGCAGAATCAACAGAATCTATAAATGAAGAGAGATCTGACTCTAGATTTTTATCTCCAGATTCTCCAATATATCAATATTATACCAATCAGTTTGAACCAACAATAGTAACAGGTTACATATCACAATCTCCTGAATCAATACTATCAGAAATGGATATGCAGACAGATGTATTTGATGACTCTATGATTGACCTTAGAAGGTCTTCATCTGAGTCAATCACGTCAATTAATGAAAACAGACCTCTGTCCCCTGATTCACCTGTTCCTGATTTCACACCGGCCACACACACATTTATCATGCCATTTACAGGCTCCCGAACAACCTCTCCAGAATCAGTCAGTTTGGAAGTTGAAAATGAATGTCTTTCTGATCTAAATCCAGAGCAAAGATCTGACTCTCCTCAGTCTATATTATCAGAAACTGAGACTAGACCCCTGTCCCCTGATTCGCCTGTTCCTGACTTCACACCACTAACATTCACATTTATCATACCAGAATCAGATTCTCAGTCATCTTCTCCAGTCTCTTTGGATGTCGAAAATGAACTCTATCAGTCAGACCTCAGTACAGAGCAAAGACCTGAATCTCCTGAATCAGTAATATCAGAAATTGAGCATAGATCACTCTCCCCTGATTCAGTAAGTGATTCCAGGCCAATATCACCTATGTCAATGGTAGATTGAACATCTCCAGAATCTTTTATATCATTGGAAAGAGTGTAGACCATTAACGCCAGACTCTCCAGTTCCACAGTTCTCTTGTACACATAAAATATCAGCAATGCATTTATACCGATCAGAGTCTTCCGAGTCACTATCATCAGACACAGACATTGAGCTTTGGGTTTTTGCACCTCAAACTACTGAACAGAGAACATCCTCACCTGAATCATTCATGTCCTTTAATGAAAAAAGGCCATTATCACCAGACTCACCTGTTTATGACTTCAAACCATCAATGTATGTAGATGTCACCCAAAAAGCCACATACAGGTCATCCTCACTAGAATCAGTTGTGTCTGATGTAGAATATGACACGGCAAGCTTTGCATCTGAGGGCAAGACATGGACTGAATATAGACCATTGTCTCCCGAGTCAGGTAAAATATCTCCTGTGGATCAGTGTCATTTACAAATAGAAAACAACCAGACGGTTGGTCAAAGCCACCCATCACTTGGCCAAGAAGTGTCCAATTCTATGACATATCTGTCATTACAGAACACCGTCAGAATGGAGCCTCAGTATAAACTCTGTGTACAAAGCTGTACCCTTGTCATTAATCTCCCATGTGTATGATCCTCAATATAGAGGCTGAAAACGTTCTCTCAAAACCAGGAGTGTTTGAGTATACTGGAAGTAAAAAGGAGATTTTGAAGACTTTTGAATGCAGTTCTGAAATACTAGAATCTTTTGATTTATTTGACTATTCAGACACGAGAGCATCCTCTCCAGAATCATATACATCCATGAATGAGTACAGGCAGCTCTCTCCTGATTCACCCGTTCCCGAGCACAGACCTTCACTGCCATCTGCTGAGATTTGGGCCGGAAGTCGACCCTCATCTCCTGAGACGACATTCTCATTGAATGAATTTCGAAGTCTTTCACCTGATTCACCTATACCTGAATACTCAACACCATCACCCGTTCCAAATGAACCATCCAGTGTGGTGCTCAGGCAGCACAAGTCCATGTTTACTCCACTGTCCCCTTCATTGTCTAACGATCAGAGTTCTGATATGGACTCAGTGTTTCCTGAATCATTCTCTTCATGGTATCCATTGCCACAATGGATTATGTCTGAAAACAGACCTTTATCATCTATCTCTGATATTTCAGACACAGATTCTAGATCCTCATCACCTCAGATGTTCTGTCATGAAACAGAATTGCGAAACTCATCTCCTGAAGCTGCAACATTAGAAACAGAACTAACTGAAACGGTTACTCCCGAACCTTTCGATTTTGAGGCAATTTATCAACCTGAATCAGTGATTGAATCTGAATATGAGGAGTTTTATGAGAATTATTTGTCATTTTCTGACATTGATGAGATTACGAAAGATCTATCTGTCCTCAAAGATGATTTCTCCCTTGCTGAATCTAGTGACATTTGAGCAATGCACAGCACAAATCAAGTCTCCACCTGAAACAGAGGGGCTTCGAACAGAAGTGTTCATTCGAACGAGGAGCTAAAACCAACCCCATCTCATGATATAGCCTTAGAGCAAGCACAGAATGACACAGAAAGTGTAACAAAGACCATTCCTTACTGTGAAGAAAGGGATATATTCATCGCAACAGGTGCATCTGCAAAAGATGAGACTAACAAAGGTCTCATAATCCATAAAAGAGATGACAGTCAACACATGGAGGGTTCACAGCAACAAAAAGATGATCTAGGAGATGATTCAAGAAAACTAGCCCCTCAAGACACCAAAATCAGGGGTAAGAGATTGAGCATGCTGCTGTGAATCTTGTGTGAAACTAAGAGGCTTGAAACAGGGAATTTCACTAACAAATCATGACTAAATAGACAACTGTAGACCAAGCATATAGTTTTAGCGGTGTTGAGAAAATGGTAAATTCTGAGAATGTAAACGGCATGTTTGAATCTTCTCCTTAGAGCAGTAGAGCCCAATCCTGTTCCTGGAGATTTGCCAACCTTTATGGTGCGTTCACACCAGACGCGAATAGTGCATCAGGTGCCAGTGATTTCAAGGTTAAGTCAATGCAAAGACTTGTTATGCGCGTAGAAAATGCACAAGTGTGAAGGCACAGTTAGAGTTCAGATCTAACCCTCATCCAACACATCTGTGTGTAATCATCAACTGCTCCTGAAGATCGTAATTAGCTGGTTCATTAGTGTTTGATCAGAGTTGGCACTGAGCTTTGCAGGAAGATAGATCTCCAGGAACTGGATTTTGCATCGGATGTTAATGCATGTTAATCTTTTCCATCTTTTCATGAAACAAAATCTATTGCGTTTGTGTGATGTAATTATTACATATTGGGAGAAACATTGTTTTCTTCCCTTTCATTTTGCACAGGAAAATGTCTCAATGGACATTCATTCAGAGCCTCAAGTGAAAGATTTAAGTTCCATTTCAAAAAGTTTAGAGCCTCAAATAAAGTCGACAGCATCCTTATTGACCAGTGAATCATCAAAAGAGTCACACCTAGCCACATGTGTCCCCGATATACCTGAGCAGAACAGATCTCAACCGGTCTTTGACCTGGAGGCCCACAAATCCACTCCTGATTCATCACCTAAAGAGCCCGAAGCATTGAATGTGCAAGAAGTGAACTCTTTTCAGTTTTATCTCAAAGACTCTCACAGAAGAGTTGAACTACATCCAATTGATTCCCTCTGCATTTAGTTTGAGTCTCGAATCACCTGATTACAAAACTTTGCTTTCAAGATCTGTGAAGACTCCATCAACAGGCATTCAGATGTCTCTAACTGATATAAGTTCAATCTCTCCAATAATTAGGGAGTCCCATGGATCTCTAAGTGAGGGGATTACTTGTGCTGAAGAGGTTGTCCAGCTTGAGCAGACGTCACCATCATTTGGTGGTGATGCTCCTGAATCAAGTTTAGCCTTACCTGGAACTTATCCATTTGTAGCTGCTATGGCACCTTGTCAAGAGCTCAAAGCCTCTGAGATGCCTATAAATCTGACGGGTGACCGGATACAGTTAGATGCCTCCTCTGCTTTAGATGTTGACTCTCCACTTTACAGTCTCAATCTTAACACCAGACCAAGACCTGTTCACACAGATAGCATTGAGTCAGATGCTGAGTTTTTTGATTGCCAACAAACGTTTTCTGATGCTTCTGAGCCAGAGGTTGGATCATCAGACCTTTTAGATGTTCCTCAAGCAATTTACCAAGTTGAGGAACTTCCATCTTTATCAAGCACCCCTGAATACCTCACAGGTACACCTAAACTTCGAGAGTACACCCAGTTGAGAAAGGATGATCGGCCCCTATCCTGGGGCAGTGAGGACCTCCCCATAATTCTTGAGCCAGAGGATGAATACACTGGTGAGGAGAAGGCATTCCCCTTATGATTATACAGGTGACCATTCATTTGCGGAAGAGCTACCTCCAATGAAGGGAATAGAGTATGATGACGATGATGACTTTCTAGGGAGGGTAAGCCATCTAGCATGACCTCAGTTTGTGAGGAAGAGTGCTGTAACTCCCGGCCTGTGCTAACACACCGACTTAAGCCCTAAGGGAACATTTCAAAGCCAGCAAGCTAACGTTTGCCGTTTCAATTAAAAATCTGTTATAGGCATGGTTTGTATGTGTGCACCCAATCTGATCTCACAGGAAACCTATGTTACGAGGTGGCGAATTCATATGAATTTGTATGAACTGAGTTGTGCAGAAACGATCCATCCCAAACATGGCCGTCCCTGGGGAGTAAGCAGATCATACAAAAATATATGAATGAGATATGAATTGGCCACCAGTTTGCCAAAAATAGTGATTGAGATTGTGTTTGCTTTAAGTAACTTTAATTATTTGATATAATGTCACGATTAACAAGGATTTAAAAATTTTAATACTTTCTTTTTTTGACTGCATGAATTTGGTGGATTTTCACTCCCAGCAGTGCAGTCATCATTTAATGATATTAATATCTGGTTTGCGTTATAATTTGTAACATTGCTAGGTAGTTAGAATAACTGTTTTTACTAAAAAAGTAACAAAAAAGATAAAAGGAACTTTCTGAGTACATTTGCATGTTGTGACATGCAAGTAAATAATTATACAATAGTACTGAAGACCACAATGCACTTCTGCTACTCGTAGGAAGTAGCTGAGGAACTAGGTTTGCTGTCTGATAGTTCAGAGGAGGAGGTTTTGACCACCAGGGTGGTGCGGCGCCGTGTTATCATCCAGGTACCGGGTTTGGGTGTGTGTGTCAGTGGACCCCTGTTTCCATGTTAGGGGGGATATTGAACAATGGAAGCATTTTCATTTGCTGGTTTGACGAAAGAAAACTGTAACTTTATATTTAATTTTCCTTAAAGGTATTTGTCTCTCAGGACTGAAGTTAACCTTTTCCATTGACATTTTTTTAAATCTCATAGTTAGAAACAAAAGAAGAAAATAAATGTTTTTGTTTTGTTGTTTTTCAGGGTGACGAGATGCCTGAAATCCCTCCTCAGACAGTGACAGAAGAGCAATACACTGACGAGGATGGAAACATGGTGGTCAAAAAGGTCAATGTTTTTTCTGTCTTTTTTCATACCGTTTTATTGTTTTAAGTTTGTTTAAATACAAAAAAAATACAAAAAAAATTCTGGGGACATGAAAGTTTTGTGAAAAAGATAAAAAATGCTGGCCGTGGCTGGCAATTATTATGCTTTTAAGGCTGGCTGGGTACAAGTTAAACCAGTCTTGTTAAGTTACACTTTTTACTCACAATAATAGCATGACATCTGTATCTGAAATTACCCGCCACTAAAACGTCACACTGAACTGAGCACATTGCGATTGGTCATTTGACAATCCAATCAGACGCTGTCTTCCTGTCTGGGGTTCTTGACCAGAATAAGTAGTGAAAAGGTCCATAAAAATACGAATTTATATTAAAATAATTATTTTCTTAATATGCTGCATAACATAATTATTTTTATCCTTGTCTTCCCACAGATTACGAGGAAAGTCATTCGTAAGTTTGTGTCAGCAGATGGAGTAGAGCGAGAGGAAGTGATGTCAGAGGGACCGAGACAGGAAGTAGTCTCTGTGGACGAGGCTGACGGTTTCTCTAAAGTCGTGAAGAGGACGGTGGTGAAGAGCGGCGGAGATCAGACCGAGGTGAGAAACCTGTCCGATACTTTCATTATTGGTGCTTTGCGGTTCCTATATCTGTGTTTTTATTGCATTTCGTAGAGAAACAAAACGAATATAAATCACAAATAGGACGATAACGATAAAGTTCGAAAAATCGTTCTAAATGTAAAAGAGTAGCAGAGTCCACAGTAGCTACACTATAACCATAAAAACACAAAGAAACAATATCGTTGGAATCACATTCAGATTTTTTTTTCCAGATATAGTTATCTTGGTGTTAACGCTAATATAGTTATCTTGGTGTGAACGCTAATATAGTTATCTTGGTGTGTAACGCTAATATAGTTATCTTGGTGTGAACGCTAATATAGTTATCTTGGTGTGAACGCTAATATAGTTATCTTGGTGTGAACGCTAATATAGTTATCTTGGTGTGAATGCTAATATAGTTATCTTGGTGTGAACGCTAATATAGTTATCTTGGTGTGAACGCTAATATAGTTATCTTGGTGTGAATGCTAATATAGTTATCTTGGTGTGAACGCTAATATAGTTATCTTGGTGTGAACGCTAATATAGTTATCTTGGTGTGAACGCTAATATAGTTATCTTGGTGTGAATGCTAATATAGTTATCTTGGTGTGAACGCTAATATAGTTATCTTGGTGTGAATGCTAATATAGTTATCTTGGTGTGAACGCTAATATAGTTATCTTGGTGTGAACGCTAATATAGTTATCTTGGTGTGAACGCTAATATAGTTATCTTGGTGTGAACGCTAATATAGTTATCTTGGTGTGAACGCTAATATAGTTATCTTGGTGTGAACGCTAATATAGTTATCTTGGTGTGAACGCTAATATAGTTATCTTGGTGTGAACGCTAATATAGTTATCTTGGTGTGAACGCTAATATAGTTATCTTGGTGTGAACGCTAATATAGTTATCTTGGTGTGAACGCTAATATAGTTATCTTGGTGTGAACGCTAATATAGTTATCTTGGTGTGAACGCTAATATAGTTATCTTGGTGTGAACGCTAATATAGTTATCTTGGTGTGAACGCTAATATAGTTATCTTGGTGTGAACGCTAATATAGTTATCTTGGTGTGAACGCTAATATAGTTATCTTGGTGTGAACGCTAATATAGTTATCTTGGTGTGAACGCTAATATAGTTATCTTGGTGTGAACGCTAATATAGTTATCTTGGTGTGAACGCTAATTATTTGGTGAGCTATATACTTGGTGTGAACGCTAATATAGTTATCTTGGTGTGAACGCTAATATAGTTATCTTGGTGTGAACGCTAATATAGTTATCTTGGTGTGAACGCTAATATAGTTATCTTGGTGTGAACGCTAATATAGTTATCTTGGTGTGAACGCTAATATAGTTATCTTGGTGTGAACGCTAATATAGTTATCTTGGTGTGAACGCTAATATAGTTATCTTGGTGTGAACGCTAATATAGTTATCTTGGTGTGAACGCTAATATAGTTATCTTGGTGTGAACGCTAATATAGTTATCTTGGTGTGAACGCTAATATAGTTATCTTGGTGTGAACGCTAATATAGTTATCTTGGTGTGAACGCTAATATAGTTATCTTGGTGTGAACGCTAATATAGTTATCTTGGTGTGAACGCTAATATAGTTATCTTGGTGTGAACGCTAATATAGTTATCTTGGTGTGAATGCTAATATAGTTATCTTGGTGTGAACGCTAATATAGTTATCTTGGTGTGAACGCTAATATAGTTATCTTGGTGTGAACGCTAATATAGTTATCTTGGTGTGAACGCTAATATAGTTATCTTGGTGTGAACGCTAATATAGTTATCTTGGTGTGAACGCTAATATAGTTATCTTGGTGTGAACGCTAATATAGTTATCTTGGTGTGAACGCTAATATAGTTATCTTGGTGTGAACGCTAATATAGTTATCTTGGTGTGAACGCTAATATAGTTATCTTGGTGTGAACGCTAATATAGTTATCTTGGTGTGAACGCTAATATAGTTATCTTGGTGTGAATGCTAATATAGTTATCTTGGTGTGAACGCTAATATAGTTATCTTGGTGTGAACGCTAATATAGTTATCTTGGTGTGAACGCTAATATAGTTATCTTGGTGTGAACGCTAATATAGTTATCTTGGTGTGAACGCTAATATAGTTATCTTGGTGTGAATGCTAATATAGTTATCTTGGTGTGAACGCTAATATAGTTATCTTGGTGTGAACGCTAATATAGCTATTTTGGTGTGAATGCTAATATAGTTCAGACATAGTTCATGATGAAGTTAATATGTGTTTCTGTTAATTTCACTGTTCGGTTATCCACTTCGCTTCACTTACAGACACTATATTGAATTTATGTATTAAATTAAGAGATACATTTAGAAATCCTAACTCTTTAATAGCATTCTAATCACAGTTTGTTCTGTTGTTGATGTGGACGCAAACATTTGAGGCGTTTAATGAGAACAAGTAATTACAGTTAATACAGAATCAGCTTTATGTTGCTTTATGATCAATATAGCACAACAAATGGGAATGTTAATTTGAGTTTATTTCCTGAACTGATGTGCAGTATATCTGGAAGGTGCTGTACAGTACGTTGCTCGTAATCGTACAGGCCTCCTCTATAAAGGCAATGCTAAGTGTTTGACATCTCATTTCAGGTGACCTTCTCTGAACCCTTCTCGTACACCGGGGCGACGGCTTCTGAGTTCGAGGACGTGCCTGTCCACGGTCGGAAGGTCAGCAAGGTCGTCAAAACCATGGTGGTGCAAGGGGAACGCATGGAGGAACTCATCGGGGACCCTTCGCTCTCATTGGATCTCCCGTCAGCCAAAGACGACTTTGAAAAGGTCAGAAGATATTTGAGTTTCCTCTAATGCAATGACTTTTGGAATATGTTTATGGGTGGTTTCCAAACGCCCTTCGGGTAAATAGTTAATAGTAAAGTAAATATTATTTTTTGTACCTCTAGCTCAAGTTCAGAGTGATCACTAGTGACGGGGTTTTGAAGCTTTGAATCAACTGACTTTGATCTGACCCCTGCTGGTCAAATCAGTGTAAATGCAGCAGAAAAACACCCTTTACAAACCAAATGCAGTTTCAATGAAGCTGACATGTATTAAATTCAGTTACCAAATCATTCTAATAACATTAAAACATGGAGAGTCTATATTATGAGTTATTTTAGGGCTTGTTTTCTTAGTTTAATGGAGTTTGGGTTAACCAGACCAGTAAGAGACTTTTAACTACAATTCTTCTTTTGTATAATATTATATAAAACATATTAATGTGTCAGTAAATGTCTACAAATGTATAAAACTGTATCCGAGATCAGATAAAAATCATACATAGACAACGGTTCATGAGTTTACAGAGATCATCGCCCTCTAGCGGCGAATCATTGACATCGGAAAACGTTTCGAAACAATGACACTGTAAGGAAGCCTCGTTTACTGTAATCATGTGACTTTGGCAGTTCGGTACTCGCTTCGAATCACTGGTTCAGATCAAGGATTCGAAGCTTCAGGACGTGTTTGACCACTAGTGTTCGCTGCTGAGCTGTGAGTGCTGTTAAACGAGTGATTTCTCTCGTATGTCTAGGCTTTGGGCTATGTAGGAAGCTTTGGGAAAGTACACCTGCCTCATTTAGTAGAAGAGAGACGGTGAAAGAGGACGGATCAGTGGTCAGAAGGTCTGGACAGATTAGAGGAATGGTGTGATGATAGAAAAGCAGTTAACAATACCTAATCCACCAAGTGCTGCAACATTTCTGAAGACGACGCATGTCTTTATCCGCTGCTTGAGTTTTCAGCATTTACTCAAAGTTGAGGCTAAACCAGAAACAATGGCATTTTAAAATAAGGCATTGCAGAGGCGTGTGTGTGTGTGTGTGTTAAACCAAACTGCCTTGTGTTGTTCTAACAGTGTGTTATTTTACTGAACACGTTACTGTACTCACTCCACTCTTTGTCTCCACTGAAATTAGGGATGCATCGATATATCGGTCACATTATCGGTATCATTGGATATATGTTCATTTTTAACGTTATCAGTATCGGCCCGATAAGCAAATCTGTCCGATATATTAAAGCCGATAAATCGTAGTTATTTCCTTCTGAGACGCTTTCAGATGCGCACTGTTCAACATCAGGGTTTTGAGTTGCTTGAAATATGATTGGAATCACTTCAAAAAAGGAAAATACAGTAAAGTGCTGTGGTCATATCGGCTACATAAAATCATAACGAGAGCCTCATTATAATTGTGTGATTGAGACTTGACTTTTAATGGTGAGACTTCATGTAATCAGGCTCTCAAAAATTATATAAAAATTCAAGATTTAGATTTATCGCCTCGACATATCGGTTTCAAATATGAACAGAATTATCGGTTATCGGTATTGGCCAAAATGTTCATATCGGTGCATCCTAAATTAAATTTCAAGAATGCATTCAGTACACTATTTCTCTAAGCTAAAAAAAACAGTTATTAGCTTACACCAACATGAATTTGTTCTGTTCTCAGACAGCAACTTAGTGTCAGCCTCAATGTGGCCGGATGTGGCCCGGAACTAGGTTGATTCAGGCTGGTTTATGCTGGTCTTCTGCTGAGTTTAGCTGTTCACCAAAGTTTTGCTCATTATGACTATAGTGCACATCAACATCCTATATGGCAGTCTATAGTAAACTATTTAGTGACTGTCACCTCTATTCTGAGTTTATGCATAAATTAATTAAAGTGAAAATTAGTAACATTAATTTACCATAACGTCATTATTGACTCTGCAACAACATGCTACTGTATTTTTGTGTCATGTATTTTAAAACGGTCCAAACACACATGACGTCCATAGTCTTACATTAAGAAAGCTTGTGTAATGATATTCGCTCGCAGATCACACTAAGGCAGGATTGTTCAGTAAGGCTTTTAAAGAGGACTTAGTCTTGAGTTTCTTCCAGGAACAAACATGACACAATATTCCTCATTATAATAATTTATACGCAGAATAAAGGGGCGGGGCCTGGTTCAGTTAGCTAGTAGTGTGTTAAACTGGTCATGGTAAGGGGCGGGGCATTTCCAAAACACACTCAAGCGCTCCACCAATCACAACACACTGCTCCAGTCGACCAATCAGAGCACAGTGTGGGGCTTTCAGAAGGAGGGGCTTCATAGAGACAGGAAGTAAACAGAGCGTTACTGACAGACTGGGAAGTGAGAAGAACACAGACAGCAATGTAGTGTCAATCACAATCCACGTGTTCCGTATATGGGCCGTATCTGGACCGACACTGTTGTCTGGGAAATAAACATAGAGCCCAAAAACAACATTAAGGATATAATATGGCTTATTTAATAAGTGGAAAGTGTAACTAAAGGATTCATTAACGACTAATTTCATTTCCCAGACAGCAACATAGTGGCCACATCTGGGCCGTGTGTGTTCCGGATGTTGCTGTTGGGGTTTAAAGATGTTCCCAGGGGTCGTGACTCTGATGTGTTGATTTGTAGGACCCGCATGCATAAAGACACGCACCCAGAAGCGAACGGTAGTGAAGGACGGCCAAACCAAACAAACGCACCTGGAGCGGCTGGAGGACACGGCTGGACGTCCCGCGACCCCACGACCTTCCGCGACCTCACGACCTCCAGGAGCACCTGCACCGGCTGCTTCAGCGCTACTGTACGCCGGAGCCGGACGCTGAAGCGCAGGACGAACAATGACCCTTCACACACACTCCGGAGGCCTTTCTCGAACGCTCAATAATCTCTTCACTCGCTCCCGGATCCCATTTGACCTTTTCTTATTTATTACTGCTTGATCTTCTCATTCACGGCAAGTAATGCCGAGATTCAGACCGCACGATTTTAGCCAGGATTTTGGCTCGCCGACAGGTTTTGAGAAATCGCAGACAAATGCTCGAAATCACAGGCAAATCGGCGCTCGTTCACGCAGTCAACAAAGACGTGATCAGAGAGAATCACCGACGAGTCGCAGACGCCCGTGAGATATTTCATGCTAAATATCTGGACCTGTCGCGATTCAAAGTCCTGCTGTGTGAAAAGTGTTTTGACTGAAAACTACATCAACGATCACCGGCAGCCAATGAGAGAGCAAGATACAGAGCAGCAGGAGTTCGGGGAGGAGTTATAGATCACTTATCAACATGATATGGCATTGTTTCAGAAAAAGCTTCTTCTCTGTCTATTTGGACACAAGAAATGGAAGAAAAATGAGTAGAAATTTGGCAGGAGCACTCGTGATTTATTTGACGTTTCATCTGAGCTGTATCACAACCGGGTAGAAAAGAAAAAAAAGTCTGACGTGAGAACTCCGTGTCTAGCACGATGTGATGTCCCGTTGTTTCCTTGTCACGTCTCACGTTTGTTGTGAAACGTAGTTTGCGCGCGGCGTGCTAGACGGAGTTGTCGTGATTTTTCCCATTGTAAGTCATGCAGTGTGAAACCTTCTGTCGCCAGGGCCTGAAGTTAACTTTTCCGGCCACTGTGGCAGGTAGATTTAAAAAATCACCTGCCACAGAGACTTTTTACCAGCCATTTTTTTTTGTCTCATAAAGGTGAAAAAAAAAACGGGAATTTCACAGTATTGTTCTTTAACTTGTAAAGAATACACATTTAAGTGCTGTCAAGTAATAATAACTCTAAGAACATACGTTTTAAAAAGCTTATCAATCAAATTAATTGATTAATTGATTAATTGATGAAACACTCAATTCTCATTGGCTGTCATAGATTGACAGTATTACCCGCCAATAGCAAAATTCACCCGCATTTGGCAGGTGTTCGGGTGTTAATTTCAGGCCCTGTTGTCCCGATCAATCGTCCAGTGTGAACACAGCAGCGACTGAATGCTGGCCAAGATAGTCATGCAGTGTGAAAAGAGCTTTGAAAATCGTGCGGTCTGAACTCTGGCATCATGTAAACATTTGAACCGCTTCATGGCTGAATGTCTTTCTTATTTTCCTGACTACATTTATTTTCTCATTTTGTGACCAAAGATAGTGTTTCCTTCCGAATTGCTGAGTGAATTGTATGAAACGTAGATGTTTTGTGTGTGTGTGTGTGTGTGTGTGTGTGTGTGTGTGTGTTTCATTTTGGTTGCTGTGATAGTGTAGAAGCAGAACTAAACATGATGAACGACTGAATGCTCGTGTGTAAATACTGAAACTCTGTCATATACTCTTCTGTCTCCTGTAACCGCATCATTAAAACACGTCCGATTATTGCTTGAACTCTCATCTGACCGGATCACATATGATCTGAATATCTCTGAGGCATGCGAGTCTGTAACCGCAGTTAATCAAGTGCAAGCGATCAGATATCTGAAATAATAACCGGCTAAATGTATTTATACTGAGATTTAAAAGCCACCAATAAATATCATGAGGTAGTCTTTCTTAATCCCAGAATGCTTCGGAATGGTTTTTACTTAGATTGAGAATTTATCAGTTTATGTGGATGAAATCGTTTGGTTGCGGTCATTATACACATCCAGTTATTGTGTGTGTTTGAGTGTGTGTGTGAGAGGCAATGCAACAATGTCTGTTTATTGGAAACATGTTAATGAATGCATTTTTAATTCTATCCCATTTTCTGTCTTGTTCCATTTTTTAAAGTATGGCTGAATGTGATGATGATGATGTGTGTGTGTGTGTGTGTGTGTGTGACACGCAGTAGAACAGGGACGGCGAGGGGTTCAACGTTTGCCAGTTTTGTTCATTTTTTCTTTTGCTGTTGCAATGATGTAAAAATAAAACTGAAATGTTAATCTTACTCATATGACGCTGTTGTCCCTTTAATACACACACGTGGTTTCTCTTCCTGCTGGTCACGTTCTTCGACTGTCGACTGTGTTTGTGAACTGTGACTTATTACAGACTTATTACAGACTTATTACAGACTTATTACAGACTTATTACAGACTTATTACAGACTTATTACAACTTGTAAAAAGGGCCATATTAGCTCCCATTTAATATGTGCACACTTTACAATGTGACTTTGTAAATGTATAGCTTTAAGGTAAAATGGAAACATTTAATAAATAAAATGCAATAAATTATGAATGCACTTAAAAAAATTCAACAAAAAGATCCTGGAGCTCCCATTGGTGGAGATGACCTAATTAGACCAAATTTCTGGTCTTTTTTCGCATGAATTAGAGCAAATCCTAAAGTAAAATCCCTCCTATACCTAAAGTAATATCCCTCCAATCATCACCAAAAATATCCATATTCATAATAAAGTATGAGCAGGATCTCTATGTCTAAACCTCTGACTTTTACAGTGATAACACTGGAGTATTTGCATCTATATCACAATCATGGAATTAAACATCAATAGCTGATAGAGAAATGAACACTGTTTACATGACATGTTTACCCATCAGACCTTTAGAAGTCAGTGAAATTAATATTACAGAAAATTGTTTGTGTTCTCAAATGTTTTGGCTGAGTTACAACAAAGTGCGAGTAAGCTCAAACTAAACGAAAAAAGAGAATAAAAACTAAACATGAATGGCATGACCAAATGTAAAAGCATCAAGGAAAAGGAACAAACCAGTGGTTGAAAGAGGTTCTTTTAAATAATAAAGTGAATGTTCTTAACAAACGGTTTCATTCTCTATATCTGATGTTTTTGTTAACCAGCAGATCTTAAACAAATATTCTGTGTTAAATAACTTAAGCTAATTACTATACATTACAATAAAGAAACATCTAACTGGATCTGCAAAGTTGTTTAAATCATCTAATGAAGTTCTGGTTATGTCCCTGTAAGAATACATCAAGCTTAACATTGATGAAATATTAATTTTCCACTAAACAGAAACAGAATATTCCTACTATCAGGCATAACTATAACTATTGCACATTCATCATCAGATTAGATGGAGTTAATTGGTCATAATGAGCATAATATCAAAATAAAGTCAATACAAGCATTTTACAGAAATCACACATTTTATTAGACACTAAAGTGTTTAGAAATCTATCAAGTCCTCCAGTAATATATTATGATATAATGTTGTAAAATGAGGAAACTAAAGCTAATTATGTGTGTATCACGTTATTGTATTCTACAGACGATCTTCAAAAGTTTTGGCTATTTCTCTTGTGTGAGAAATGAGGAAGTTATGAGTGATGACGTGGAAAGTCATGCACTATTCATAAAAGATAAAACATGTTCGTCCCGCAGATAAGAAGCAGCGACCCGATAAAACTAACATTGTATAGTGTGTGTGTTACATTCTCTTCCCACACACACATGAATGAACTCTAAACCTTTCCGTTTTATCAACAATAAACTATTAATACTCCAGAGTGTAAAGCACTTCACATTACTTCACGAAATGTACATCACTAAAAACCGTAAGCAAGCTCATATTTGTCACTTTAAGAAATATGTAAATTATCTTCCATTTTGAATTTGTCATTAATGACAAATTTTATTAAAACTAGTGCTGTCAAATTGATTAATCGCGATTAATCGTATCTAACATACATGTAAATAAATATGTGTGTTCAGTATATACAGTATACACACAAACACACATACGATATATTTACAAAGGTTTATTTTAGATGCGATTAATCGCGATTAATCGATTTTACCGCATTTATTAAAACTAAAAAAAACTTGAATAATTATGTTCTGATATACAGTACCCCTGTTCCCCAACACCACAGATTACTAACAAACATCTCCATATATTTGGTGTTATACAAAAAACATTGATTCTTTAAAAAAGTATTGAGTATTAAGAACATGCTTTTCACATAAATGAGTACAGTGTGCGAACAGCATACTCAACACATGTAATGTACTCGCATACAAGTCCTGATATGAAGACTCAACCCTCTATATTCTAGAAGTCCAGCAGTGAATGTAAACGAGACTTGTACAGCAGAGCGAACTGTGCGCATCACGGCGAGTCGGCGGACACTCGAAGAAGCTCAGCTGTGCTCCGGACACCACATTAACTGAAACAGTACAGAAATATTGTTAAATTCACACACAATTAATCGCAATTAAATCAAGTTAGCTTATCACGACTCTGAAACGATTTGTCATGCGCAGCTTGTCAGTGAAGCACGGCTCTGTAAACGCCATTTATGAAAAAATCCATTTATGAACCTCTTGACAACATTTAAAGGACAACTCCGGCGCAAAATGAACCTTTGGTCTAATTACACATTGTTACCTAGTCAACCGTTATCTGAGATTTGTTTTCATGATTGCCAAATGTAAATAGTTTTATCTCTAAAAACAGTTTAGCCTATAATGCTAGTATAATGCTAGTCTATAGGGCATAGAGTAATGACAAATAAAAATCGCTTGTTATTACCACTAACAAGGCTCAAAATAGCCCCACAGTAACACGGTAGCATAATAAGGGTCCCTACATTCAAACCGAAGCATTGAGAACTTTGTCAGTGTCCATACAGTTTAATAAAAATATATTTTATACACAGAGTCAACTTCGCGAATACAGGAAGAAGCCATCTTTGAAATATAGTCTCTACCAGTCGATCTACGAACACACGCCAGATGGATATTTGGCGTGTGTGTGTGTGTGTATGTGAGACGCCCTCTGGTGTTCAGATGGATATTTGGCGTGTGTGTGGTGTGTGTGTGTGTATGTGAAACGCCCTCTGGTGTTCAGATGTGTTCAGATGATATTTGGCGTGTGCGCGTGTGTGTGTGAGAGAGAGACGGAGAAGAAGGAGAAGCATTTACTACTGATCAGCCGTTCTTCATTGACAAACTGCACGTATAATAATCGTAGCCTTAATCATAGCGATTTATTGCGCAGCCCTAATTCACACTCCTCAAACTCTCTTCGTCAGGGATGTTTCGACACACACACACACACACACACAGATCTCACTTGTTGGGTACAGTTGGCGAGCCAGAGCGGTGGAAGTGGATATTCTGCCATTTTCCGTCACGGCGATGCCACACACGCGTCTCCTCCGACTGCATGGTGCGAGGCGTATTGTTGACATCCATGTATTGGGTGAGCCGTATATACGCCACACACGCGGCGTCCTCCCCGACTCAGGTGTACGTGAGGGTTCAGCAGGATGGTGTGGATGGGTTTGTGGCCTTTGGAGAGAGCTGGAGCAGAAGCACAATCATACTTTAGAGGGAAATAGAAAATGGTGGCTCACATTACGGCTGTCACTTTACGTTCCGAGAATCGACTGCACAATCGATTCGGACCAACCAACAGAAGCTTCGAAACTGGGAATCGATTTTAACGGCCTTTTTCTTTAACCAAAACTGTGTGTTAGGTGGACAGATCAATACAGCACACACAACAGAAAATACTGTCTTTTCTGTTCACCAAATGCTTTTTAATATTCGCAGTTACTTTAATGCAAGTGAACAAGCACGGCGTTATTTGTTGCGTAGTGACGTGTGTGTTAAAATACGCCAGAAATGCGCAGATTGTGCGATACGCTGTATTTAATATATCATGAGGATCACGAGTTGCGTATTTGCGCTAAATCCGCACAGATTTGTCTTACACGAACTTCCCCAGCAAAGTGAGTAAACACAGAAACACGCCTGATTGGCTCGTGATTGGACAGCGTTTCCCGCCAAAATTCATTTGTATCGTATTTGGCGGCTCGAGTGTGTTAATCTCAATCCCTGAATGTTGCGCTCCTGTTTGTCACGAAACTTCCCACCAATAAATCATCAGAAATATTGTTGACTTGCGTGTCTCAACGCTCGTCCTAACGCCTGTGAGGTGTCCGTGGATTTGCCTGTATTTGGTGTTGAAAATGGAAACGTCTTTAGACATTTTACAATCGATTCAATGAACACTAATGTCTCAAAAGTGACAGCCCTAATTCACATAGAGGTAACCAATCATGCATACACACTGTGTGTTTGGACCGAATAAACGCGGTCCAGATGTGCTTCTATTGTTAGCACTGGTGACCCTGTTTTGGACCGACTATGGCTCTGTTTAGGTAGAGTTTAGGTAAATCATTCCTTTAGCATGAAACATCACTTACAGTTCTCAAAGTAGAACCTGTGGAAGTCCGTCCCTCCACCAGGTTTCCCAACGCTTCGGGTTCGAAAGAGGTCAGTCCAGGGTCACAGATCTTCCTGTGGGATATCATCATATTAAAGACATGATAGAGTTAACGGAGTGAAAGAAGAGCAATGACAACACTCACGTGTACGCTTCGAAATCTCCGTTATTAATGGCCTCGATCAGCAGCTCCGTGACTTTGATGATCTCCTGTTTCCGCGCTAAATTACAGACATAAACAAAGAACAAAACATGAAAACTGTGTAAAAACACACTCGTAATCTTAAACACAAATACAGTCCAACCAGTGATGTTCGATTAACCAATAAAGCTCTTTTAAATCTGTATATGTGTAGCTTTTGACAACCGTTTGTTATCGAGATAAAAACTAACCTGTTGAGTTCTGGATATTATTTAGCATGTTGTTTAGTTCAGGGAACTTTTTTCAAACCAAAGACCAAATAATGAATAGTATAGAAGGTTGCATCCAAACATTTTTTAAAGACAATTGAAGCCATTCCAGTATTGCACATAGCTATCCACTTTATCCATTATTGTCATATTTCCCAAGAGTCCTTGGGATATACTGTATGGTTTTTTTGACACAGAATCGGCAACCGGATGTTTTTGTTTAGTTTAATTGTGTTCTGAACTTGCACACAAACTATTTCAATAATTTCCCAAAATGTCAAAATATTATCAAGTCTGTAAACATGATGTTAACACAGGCCAGAGAAAATACTGTACCAATCACAGCAAGTTCACAGATTCCTCAGTTATTACAGATGATGAGAAAACAAAGTCAGTCAAATTGTGGAACTGTGCTCTCTGAAATGAAGATCTCTTTGACAGTGGAGTTATCTGTATTGCCACTAGAGGACACTAACGCTCCTTAAACGTCTTATTGCACACCCGCACCTTGAGGGAGCCGAAACAGTCAAAACTACAGACCAAACAGATGTTTGCAGAGACGCTTCAGTGCTTTCGTGACAGCACTCCCCATCTCATCAAACTCGAAATAAGACGAAAGAGAATGGCATCAGAGTGTGGAAAGCCTAATTCGCTGTGTCCAACCAGGTTAGTAAATCATATTAAACTGTATTTCTTAAATGGTAATGTGTTCTCATAGGGACAGAGTCACTCGTTTTCCATGAGGCTTGGTGATTATACTGATGCAAATGAGAAGAAACAGCAACACAATACTTGGAAAACCAATGGCAGCGCAGACGAACACTGTAGTTGGATAAAAGCAAGAGTAAGGTAATCAGATCACCAGAGCGTTCCCCTGGAGCTTCAGCTCGTGTGTTTACTGCTGTTATTCAGTGATAAGATGTTATCAGTCACTCTATTGTTCACTTCTTCACTACTGTATATCACAGCTGTTCTCTCTACACACACACACACACACACACACACTTCTACACTACTGTATATCACAGCTGTTCTCTCTCACACACACACACACACACACACACACACACACACACACACACACACACACACACACACACACACACACACACACACACACTTCTCCACTACTGTATATCATAGCAGGTCCAGCACTGTATTCTGTTCTCTCTCTCTCACACACACACACACTTCTCCACTACTGTATATCACAGCAGGTCCTGCACTGTATTCTGTTCTCACCACACACACACACACACACACACACACACAGACATACACACACCACAGTCAGTGTGTGAATCTCAACAATGCCAGATCCTGGTCACACTTCACCCCAAAATATAAAGCAGGAAATATAAAGACTTAGACCTGAGTGCAAAAATGGAGGCTCTAGACCCTTCCAGAGCTGAGATATTGAGATATTTATAAGGGCATAAATGCTACGTGGGATCTCAATATCTCAGCTCTGGAAGGGTCTAGAGCCTCCATTTGCACTCAGGTCTAAGTCCATGGCCCTCTATCAGAATCCAGAGTTTCAAGAAGATTGGAGAATTTTTTTTTTTGCACCAAAAAAACGACAGTGGTACCCCTTATGTTTTTTTTTGGTGCGAAAAAAAAAGTTTCTCCAATCTTCTTGAAACTCTGGATTCTGATAGAGGCCATGGACTTAGACCTGAGTGCAAAATGGAGGCTCTAGACCCTTCCAGAGCTGAGATATTGAGATATTTATAAGGGCATAAATGCTACGTGGGATCTCAATATCTCAGCTCTGGAAGGGTCTAGAGCCTCCATTTTTGCACTCAGGTCTAAGTCCTATGGCCCTCTATCAGAATCCAGAGTTTCAAGAAGATTGGAGAAACATATTTTTGCACCAAAAAAAAAAACGACAGTGGTACCCCTTATGTTTTTTTTTTTTGGTGCGAAAAAAAAGTTTCTCCAATCTTCTTGAAACTCTGGATTCTGATAGAGGGCCATGGGACTTAGACCTGAGTGCAAAATGAGGCTCTAGACCCTTCCAGAGCTGAGATATTGAGATATTTATAAGGGCATAAATGCTACGTGGGATCTCAATATCTCAGCTCTGGAAGGGTCTAGAGCCTCCATTTTTGCACTCAGGTCTAAGTCTCATGGCCCTCTATCAGAATCCAGAGTTTCAAGAAGATTGGAGAAACTTTTTTTTGCACCAAAAAAAAAACGACAGTGGTACCCCTTATGTTTTTTTTTTGGTGCGAAAAAAAAAGTTTCTCCAATCTTCTTGAAACTCTGGATTCTGATAGAGGGCCATGGGACTTAGACCTGAGTGCAAAAATGGAGGCTCTAGACCCTTCCAGAGCTGAGATATTGAGATATTTATAAGGGCATAAATGCTACGTGGGACTCAATATCTCAGCTCTGGAAGGGTCTAGAGCCTCCATTTTGCACTCAGGTCTAAGTCCCATGGCCCTCTATCAGAATCCAGAGTTTCAAGAAGATTGGAGAAAAAAAATTTTTGCACCAAAAAAAAAACGACAGTGGTACCCCTTATGTTTTTTTTTGGTGCGAAAAAAAAAGTTTCTCCAATCTTCTTGAAACTCTGGATTCTGATAGAGGGCCATGTGACTTAGACCTGAGTGCAAAAATGGAGGCTCTAGACCCTTCCAGAGCTGAGATATTGAGATATTTATAAGGGCATAAATGCTACGTGGGATCTCAATATCTCAGCTCTGGAAGGGTCTAGAGCCTCCATTTTTGCACTCAGGTCTAAGTCTCATGGCCCTCTATCAGAATCCAGAGTTTCAAGAAATTGGAGAAAAAATTTTTTTTGCACCAAAAAAAAAACCGACAGTGGTACCCCTTATGTTTTTTTTTTTGGTGTGAAAAAAAAAGTTTCTCCAATCTTCTTGAAACTCTGGATTCTGATAGAGGGCCATGAGACTTAGACGTGAGTGCAAAAGTGGAGGCTCTAGACCCTTCCAGAGCTGAGATATTGAGATATTTATAAGGGCATAAATGCTACGTGGGATCTCAATATCTCAGCTCTGGAAGGGTCTAGAGCCTCCATTTTTGCACTCAGGTCTAAGTCTCATGGCCCTCTATCAGAATCCAGAGTTTCAGAGAAGATTGGAGAAACATTTTTTTGCACACAAAAAAAAAAACGACAGTGGTACCCCTTATGTTTTTTTTTTGGTGCGAAAAAAAAGTTTCTCCAATCTTCTTGAAACTCTGGATTCTGATAGAGGGCCATGGGACTTAGACCTGAGTGCAAAATGGAGGCTCTAGACCCTTCCAGAGCTGAGATATTGAGATATTTATAAGGGCATAAATGCTACGTGGGATCTCAATATCTCAGCTCTGGAAGGGTCTAGAGCCTCCATTTTTGCACTCAGGTCTAAGTCCCATGGCCCTCTATCAGAATCCAGAGTTTCAAGAAAATTGGAGAAACTTTTTTCTGCACCAAAAAAAAAAACGACAGTGGTACCCCTTATGTCTTTTTTTGGTGCGAAAAAAGTTTCTCCAATCTTCTTGAAACTCTGGATTCTAGATAGAGGGCCATGTGACTTAGACCTGAGTGCAAAATGGAGGCTCTAGACCCTTCCAGAGCTGAGATATTGAGATATTTATAAGGGCATAAATGCTACGTGGGATCTCAATATCTCAGCTCTGGAAGGGTCTAGAGCCTCCATTTTTGCACTCAGGTCTAAGTCCTATGGCCCTCTATCAGAATCCAGAGTTTCAAGAAGATTGGAGAGAAACTATTTTTTTTGCACCAAAAAAAAACGACAGTGGTACCCCTTATGTTTTTTTTTTGTGTGCGAAAAAAAAAGTTTCTCCAATCTTCTTGAAACTCTGGCTCAAGCCGGAACAAGATGTATATCTCCAATTTCCATTTCGGGGACCATGGTGGCCCTGCCCGAGGCCACACTGAAAGGGGAGCAAGGGCGGGCGCCATGGTCCCTAAACCGGATGGGATGGGGGATGGGATGGATGGGATGGATGGGAAAAAAAACTCCATGGCTTCATCTTAAAGCAATTTGTCTGCATCTGCTTCTCTGCTATATAGAAGGTGAAAAGAGTGACAGAAGAAGTATCTCTGAATTCACAGTACTCATAAAAGAGTAGGCAAAAAGTATCCGGATGACCTACTAATTCTGCAGAGACTATCAAGTGCGCATATGATGGACACTTCTATCCCATGAGTAGGGAATGTATGAGATGTTGATGTTTAAAAGAAAAAAACTGCAGTTTTAAGTGCTTAAAAAGCATATAAAATACTGGCACAGTGGATAAGACACATGCCTTTGGTATGGAGACCCGGGTTCAAATCCACTGTGAGACACCAATGTGTCCCTGATCAAGACACTTAACCCCTAGTTGCTCCAGAGGTGTGCGACCTCTGACATATATAGTGTCATGGAGCAACCCCAGTGATTGTCGATGGACTGTATGTTCATGCACACAAACACACACACACACACACATAGTTGCAGCATTAGCACAGTTTGTTTACTGACATCGATATCATGTATACTCAGACTTGTGCAATGTTTGTAGGTATTGTGTATAGTGGGTTGAAGATATGTAAGGGTACGATGTGTTTGCTTGTTATGTGTAGGGGATATGCACAATGAGTTTGGCTATCATTAGCCGCTAACATTGTTCAGTCATAGTTATCAATAACCACAGTACACATGTTTGATTTGAGATCTTTATTGAAGCTTGGGTTACACATTATAACATATATAAACTTACCTGCTTGGGAAGCACCAGGGACCAAACCTGTATTGTTTTAAAAACAGAGTATTTAAACATTGTGGACCAACTGATTGGGAGAAACCATGTGGGGCATGATGTAACTGGGGGTTTCTAATGTGCCTGTAAAACAAGGTTAATATGTATTAATTTATCACTTGCATTGTTCTATTGTGTTATTGTGTAACTTAACCATGGATAGATGTTTTATATGCATAAGGTGATAAGAAGTGCCTATGTAAGAAAGTAAAAATTACCTGAGAATGGTACACTCCAGGGGTGTGGCCTAGCCTATAAATGGCTGCCAGAGTTGGTGCATGAGGCGGGTCAGGTTGGTTATGTGAAGTGGAAGCAAACTTATAGAAGTCTGGGTGCCAGAAAGTTTGTGAGCCAAACAATACAATGGCTGTTGTGCCAAGGTTTCCGCAAAGAACTAGTAACTAGTTATATTATTTTTCTTTGTTTTTGGTTTGTTTGTTTTTGTTATTGGATTTATGCTGTCTACACAATAAAATTCACCACCATTGGGAATTCCTGTTGCATTGGTCTTATTATGCCTCAGGTCGCGTGGGCGATCGTGAACATATAGCAATTGTAAGCAGTGTTGTGCCAGTTCATCCTTAAAAAGAACTAGCTCGAAGTTCAGTTCACACAGATGATAATGAACTAGTTCATGTTCAGTTTTTTTTTTAAAGGAACTAGAGGGCCATGTGACTTAGATCTGAGTGCAAAAATGGAGGCTCTAGACCCTTCCAGAGCTGAGATATTGAGATATTTATAATGGCATAAATGCTACGTGGGATCTCAATATCTCAGCTCTGGAAGGGTCTGAGCCTCATTTTGCACTCAGGTCTAAGTCCTATGGCCCTCTATAGAATCCAGAGTTTCAAGAAGATTGGAGAAACTTTTTTTTTTGCACAAAAAAAAAAAACGACAGTGGTACCCCTTATGTTTTTTTTTGTGCGAAAAAAAAAGTTTCTCCAATCTTCTTGAAACTCTGGATCTAATAGAGGGCCATGTGACTTAGATCTGAGTGTGAAAATGGAGGCTCTAGACCCTTCCAGAGCTGAGATATTGAGATATTTATAATGGCATAAATGCTACGTGGGATCTCAATATCTCAGCTCCTGAAGGGTCTAGAGCCTCCATTTTTGCACTCAGGTCTAAGTCCTATGGCCCTCTATCAGAATCCAGAGTTTCAAGAAAATTGGAGAAACTTTTTTTTTGGCACAAAAAAAAACGACAGTGGTACCCCTTATGTTTTTTTTTGTGTGCAAAAAAAAAAGTTTCTCCAATATTCTTGAAACTCTGGATTCTAATAGAGGGCCATGTGACTTAGATCTGAGCGTGAAAATGGAGGCTCTAGACCCTTCCAGAGCTGAGATATTGAGATATTTATAATGGCATAAATGCTAAGTGGGATCTCAATATCTCAGCTCTGGAAGGGTCTAGAGCCTCCATTTTTGCACTCAGGTCTAAGTCCTATGGCCCTCTATCAGAATCCAGAGTTTCAAGAAAATTGGAGAAACTTTTTTTTTTGCACAAAAAAAAACGACAGTGTTACCCCTTATGTTTTTTTTTGTGCAAAAAAAAAGTTTCTCCAATCTTCTTGAAACTCTGGATTCTAATAGAGGGCCATGTGACTTAGATCTGAGTGCGAAAATGGAGGCTCTAGACCCTTCCCAGAGCTGAGATATTGAGATATTTATAATGGCATAAATGCTACGTGGGATCTCAATATCTCAGCTCCTGAAGGGTCTAGAGCCTCCATTTTTGCACTCAGGTCTAAGTCCTATGGCCCTCTATCAGAATCCAGAGTTTCAAGAAAATTTGAGAAACTTTTTTTTTGCACACACAAAAAAAAAAACGACAGTGGTACCCCTTATGTTTTTTTTTTGTGTGAAAAAAAAAAAGTTTCTCCAATCTTCTTGAAACTCTGGATTCTAATAGAGGGCCATGTGACTTAGATCTGAGTGCGAAAATGGAGGCTCTAGACCCTTCCAGAGCTGAGATATTGAGATATTTATAATGGCATAAATGCTACGTGGGATCTCAACATCTCAGCTCTGGAAGGGTCTAAAACCTCCATTTTTGCACTCAGGTCTAAGTCCTATGGCCCTCTATCAGAATCCAGAGTTTCAAGAAAATTGGAGAAACTTTTTTTTTGCACAAAAAAAAACGACAGTGGTACCCCTTATGTTGTTTTTTTTTGTGCGAAAAAAAAAGTTTCTCCAATCTTCTTGAAACTCTGGATTCTAATAGAGGGCCATGTGACTTAGATCTGAGTGCGAAAATGGAGGCTCTAGACCCTTCCAGAGCTGAGATATTGAGATATTTATAATGGCATAAATGCTACGTGGGATCTCAATATCTCAGCTCTGGAAGGGTCTAGAGCCTCCATTTTTGCACTCAGGTCTAAGTCCTATGGCCCTCTATCAGAATCCAGAGTTTCAAGAAAATTGGAGAAACTTTTTTTTTTGCACAAAAAAAAAGACAGTGTTACCCCTTATGTTTTTTTTGTGATATATTATTTTATGTGTATTTTATGTATTTTATGTTATTTTTATTTTTTTGCACAAAAACAGAAGCAGACTGGAGGGCTTACATTTTTTTTCCATTTTCAAGAAAAAAGAAACAAGCTTCCATGGTAAAGTGGTGTGCAGAACATGAAATCCACAGGGAGGAGTTGGATCTGGATCCAACTCCTCCCTGTGGATTTCTCCTCCACATGGGAGGAGTCGGATCCAGATCCAACTCCTCCCACTCCTCCACATGGCCCCCTGGGGGCTGACCATGGCTTAAAGTAAAAAATCTATAAATTATATAAATATAAATCTAAAGTACTAAATTGCGCATAACTCCTAGACCGTTTGAGCTAGAATCACGATTTTCGCATCACTGCGATCCCTGGCTCAAGCCGAACAAGATGTATATCTCCGATTTCCATTTCGGGGACCATGGCGCCCGCCCGAGGCCACACTGAAAGGGGAGCAAGGGCGGGCGCCATGGGGACCATGGCGCCCGCCCGAGGCCACACTGAAAGGGGAGCAAGGGCGGGCGCCATGGGACCATGGCGCCCGCCCGAGGCCACACTGAAAGGGGAGCAAGGGCGGGCGCCATGGGGACCATGGCGCCCGCCCGAGGCCACACTGAAAGGGGAGCAAGGGCGGGCGCCATGGGGACCATGGCGCCCGCCCCGAGGCCACACTGAAAGGGGAGCAAGGGCGGGCGCCATGGGGACCATGGCGCCCGCCCGAGGCCACACTGAAAGGGGAGCAAGGGCGGGCGCCATGGGGACCATGGCGCCCGCCCCGAGGCCACACTGAAAGGGGAGCAAGGGCGGGCGCCATGGGGACCATGGCGCCCGCCCGAGGCCACACTGAAAGGGGAGCAAGGGCGGGCGCCATGGGGACCATGGCGCCCGCCGCCGAGGCCACACTGAAAGGGGAGCAAGGGCGGGCGCCATGGGGACCATGGCGCCCGCCCGCGAGGCCACACTGAAAGGGGGAGCAAGGGCGGGCGCCATGGGGACCATGGCGCCCGCCCGAGGCCACACTGAAAGGGGAGCAAGGGCGGGCGCCATGGGGACCATGGCGCCCGCCCGAGGCCACACTGAAAGGGGAGCAAGGGCGGGCGCCATGGGGACCATGGCGCCCGCCCGAGGCCACACTGAAAGGGGAGCAAGGGCGGGCGCCATGGGGACCATGGCGCCCGCCCCGAGGCCACACTGAAAGGGGAGCAAGGGCGGGCGCCATGGGGACCATGGCGCCCGCCGCCGAGGCCACACTGAAAGGGGAGCAAGGGCGGGCGCCATGGGGACCATGGCGCCCGCCGCGAGGCCACACTGAAAGGGGAGCAAGGGCGGGCGCCATGGGGACCATGGCGCCCGCCCCGAGGCCACACTGAAAGGGGAGCAAGGGCGGGCGTCATGGGGACCATGGCGCCCGCCCGAGGCCACACTGAAAGGGGAGCAAGGGCGGGTGCCATGGGGACCATGGCGCCCGCCCGAGGCCACACTGAAAGGGGAGCAAGGGCGGGCGCCATGGGTCCTTAAACTGGATGGATGGATGGATGGATGGATGGATGGATGGATGGATGGATGGATGGATGGATGGATGGATGGATGGATGGATGGATGGATGGATGGATGGATGGATGGATGGATGGATGGATGGATGGATGGATGGATGGATGGATGGATGGATGGATGGATGGATGGATGGATGGATGGATGGATGGATGGATGGATGGATGGATGGATGGATGGATGGATGGATGGATGGATGGATGGATGGATGGATGGATGGATGGATGGATGGATGGATGGATGGATGGATGGATGGATGGATGGATGGATGGATGGATGGATGGATGGATGGATGGATGGATGGATGGATGGATGGATGGATGGATGGATGGATGGATGGATGGATGGATGGATGGATGGATGGATGGATGGATGGATGGATGGATGGATGGATGGATGGATGGATGGATGGATGGATGGATGGATGGATGGATGGATGGATGGATGGATGGATGGATGGATGGATGGATGGATATTTTCATTTAATTTAAAAAAAAATATATATTTTTTTTACCTCCGGCCTCCAGTCCTCCGGCCTCCAGTCCTCCGGCCTCCAGTCCTCCGGCCTCCAGTCCTCCGGCCTCCAGTCCTCCGGCACAAAATATCTTACTTCCGTCCGTCTTCGTCACATTAAAAGATCATAGAAAGAAGACCTAAAAAGAAGACTAAAGTCATAATGTGTTGGTTTTTAATGAATGAATCTACAGCACTGAGGCTACACAGAGATCCTGCTTGAGCAGGAACCATCAGAACATTTCCCTCCGCAGGAACAGCTGGAGAAAACTGCAGAGATACCTGGAACAAGGACCAACACGCTGTAGGACACACACACACCAACATTCCCAAATTGAAAAATAGCCACATCATTCAGTACATGGTTCTGGAAACACATATCAGTGTCAAACGGCACATTAGCAGCAACTAAATTCTCACCGGGAAGAACGCTGTAGACCAGAATCTGCACTGCTGGAGCCATATTGACGCTGACAGACAACTGGAACGGACAAACTGGGAAACATCAGAACAAAATAAAGAACTGACCAACCACAAGACAAGAAAATAATGCATCATTCACTTGCCACAGGACTCAACTTTCAGTCCCATAACTGCAACGCTGTAGGTCTGCGGTGTGTTTAGTCACATCAGACTTGGGCAAAACTAAACCAGAAACAAAGCGCTTTAGGTTAAGGCCTCAGATCTGTCATTGAACTGCACATACAGAACAACTTACCATATTTTTTCACCTCAAAAACTTGGGAGACTTCTCGGTCAGCAATAAAAGCCTTTAGGGTGTACATCCCCATCTGAGCCTCTGGGTTCAATATCAGCTCCGTTGAGGAAACATTTGTCCACTGACCAATCCGGTTATTATCTTTGTCCTATTAAAACAAATTAACAGCTCAGAGAAAATCTGCAAAGAAAGAAAAGTGCAAAAAGCTGCATTGGCTCCATTTAAACTCACACTGGAGCAAACTACCTGCCCAGCAGCTTTACTGCAAGCAGAATGGAATAATACACATTTAAAAGCCAGTCATTGAAGTTGAAATTTCTGCATCTTGAAAAGAACCTGCATTTAATTTGCTTTAATTTATGGTTCGGAACACCTCAAAATGGTGAAACATCTGGTCTTACCATTTGATCAAATGGCACAAATTTGGGATCCATGGAGACAACTCTGAAATTAACTGCAAAGACACCAACAAACTCACATATCTTGCATAATGCATTTGAAGATGATAGCTTCAACCAAGGGTCATTCACAGCTCACCTGTTTGTCCTGGATTGTAAATAAGTTTGTCTGTTTGGATGAAGGTCAAAGGTAACGGCTGAACATGATTTTGCTCTCTCAGTCGCTCTGAAGACCTTCCCTTGAACAGGAGAGGAAGATTTATAAGATATAACCACAGCCAACCCCTCCCGTTCAGGTCATCTTCAATAAAAAAGACAACACAAACTACTCGCATACAACAGATTTTACACTTGTAAAACAAAAGTAGCATATTCAGAAACCGAAGCAACAAGCCACCTTTTACTCAGAACCGGCAACTCAACTCAGTTCAGACAGATAGCTCAGAGTAGGCTGGTTCGCACAAAACAGCCTATTGTGCCTTACACGTTATGTGCTAAGGCAGGTAGTCTTCACAAGTTGATCCAAAAAGAATGATAGTACACTTTTAAGCCTATATCTAAACGCTTTCCAAAGAACAATCAGACTTCAATAAAGTCCAAAAAACCCCAAGCAGTGCTTAGGAAGCCGTGTTGCTCTATGCCATAAACCGGAAACGTGAAAACATTTCACAGGCTCTGTTCACCACAGAGACCTTATTTCAGGCGATTCAGCAAAGACAGCGAGGGAACCGTAATGACCAAAATGCTAGCTCACTTCCGCGTTTTGGCCTACAGAGTGACGTCGTAACTTTGGCACTCTATAGGGCTTTCGAATTAAAAACAAACTAAATTAACTTAAAATCATACATACCCAGGAGATTTGCAGCACCGAACTACACATCTTCACTCACCTTATGAGAATATGCAGCCCCTTCAGAAACAAACCAAAAACATATTCCGCACATTCAGTCTCCCGTCAACCACGAAAGCTCTTTAAAATATGGAAACTTTGCCTGGCAGGCTGTCCACGGCCCAGGTGCACACCAGAGAGAGAAACCACGAGGATGCATTCAACTCCTGTCAGTACAGGCTGAGTCGTGCCTCCTCTCAATTCAAACCCAACACCGTTGCCATTACTCACCACCTTGAGTCTACAATGAGCAGGACCCACTGTGACGCATACCTGACGCAAACAAACCACTCACATTTTTTCACCGTGACACCAGCCCCCAAAATCCATTAACCTGTCCTGGGTTTTTTTTTAAATCACAGAAACAGAGAGTGCTGTCTACAGGCTACATGAGACAATGTTCATAATCCCAGGCAGATGAACTATTAAACTGAATGATTGCATGCATAAGTCCCATAACAGGTGTGGTTTATGTCATGGCACTTTCTCTAGGCCTTAACCCTGAGGAGGTTCCTGCATTTGAAGTTTAATGGAACTACATTATAGTGGTGGCAGAGGACATAGTTTGCAGATTGCAGTGCTACAAGGTGTAAGCCAAGTAGGCAACAAAGTTGTTCCTGGACGTATATGTGCTGGGTGCCCCATGTTGTGATGTTACCTTAGGCCTATGAGATGACATATGGTGGTTTATCACAGGCTGTTGTGAGCTGGTGAATTCATACGTAAATATTTTAATATTTGTTTGACGGCTTTAGTTCGTTACTGCTTTGTTTACCCCTTTATTTTGGGTTTGTCTATCAGATGAAGGAAATATATTTTTCACCTGTTCATTTTACTTTATTTACGTTTATTTCCGCACTGTATATTCATTATTAAATAAGCGTTGTTCTTTTAGTTCTTTGCTATGTGAGCGATAAGCAGTTCATTAATTAATACATACTAATCGCTACTGTGCTAATGCAACTGCAAATTATAATATGAAGTCTAGATCATTTAAGGTTTCATTTATCAAATGTTTGTTTTTGGACGATATTCGCTTGCGTGTAATTGAAAACATAGGTAAAAGTAACGTTGTATTTATATGTAGTTGAAAAACAAGAGTTGTTTGGCTTTCATTTCATTGATGTTTATGGTCTAAATCAATTGTGAAGTAAGAGTGAAGAGGTTTAACCTTTAAAGGTGACCTTTACTTTGCACATAGGAGTTGAAGCACCAAAAGCCAATATGCCACAAATCAAACATGGCTTAACATGATCAGATTCAATACATTGCACAAGGTGTTGTTTTGCATATGCCGATGATATGAGTGATCAACAATCATTTATAATAAGAGTAAAAATAATGAAACATATCCAAGATAATAATAAAAAGTATGTTAGTAAGTACAATTAGTAATAATGTTTAATAAAGAAGCGAAGTTGCATGCAGTTCAATATGTTCAGCCATAAACCATGAAACTTAACGTTAAAGTTAACACTGTTTAAATTCAATATCATTTATGTTGACTTGCATTATTGACTTTAAATCAATGAATATAGAAAAATTTATGTTGTGTTCTTTATCACTGGTATTGCTAAATGGTTCAACTCAGGTTCGTTGCGATTAATAATAATTGTTTTAATTTTATTAATGAATGTGATCTATTAACAAGTAAAGGTATACCTAACGATACAGCAATTAATAAGCCAAATCTGGTTTCCTGTAACATTTAGATACTTTACAGCCATGCACCTATAGCTTCCTGACAATCATAGTTCACTATACCTTATGCTAGTGACTTCATTAGTTTTTGGAGCTCATTGAATACAGTCAGTGATGTGATCGTTACATATGCATTAAAATGTATCTGAGTTGGTTTAACGCTAATGAAACATTTAGCCAAAGGTCCATGTTGTACTGATAGCTGCAACGTTACACCAGCTGGAAAATATAGATGCTGCAAATAGTTTAAGAATAACAAAGGTCAAATGCGCTTTAAGCCTTTAGTAAAAGTATTAGCTTTCAAGGAGAAAAATAAGAATAGCCAAAATTGGAAGGAGTAATGATGATAAATAAATGTATCACTTAGCAATGATGGATGTTGTGGTTTGACTAGCTGCTTTTGGGGTATTACATTTAGCCAATACTCCTGTATTTTGAGTTTGATATACCATATAGTAGTAGTTATGACTCTGTCAAGTGACGCTACATAGTATGCTTTTACTTCTTTACGATAAGCTTCTTTATCCGCTTAATCATCAGTTCCAGCACCATGTAACAAGCACATTGTAGATCGCACGCACATTAAGCTGCATATTTATCCTTCTTCTTTCACAGTATGATGTTCAGGTCTCACCAGTCTGATAAGAATCATGCAGACTTAGTTGTGGTGGTGGTTGACAATACAACTAGTACGTATGGTGTCGCAGGCATATCAGTTGAACTTGTTAGGTCTTCAATAGCTAATGTATCAGTGCCCATTATGACGATTGCGTCATACTCAGCTTGCAGGTGTCAGTGCTTCATACATTTTCACTTGTTCAACCACATGGCTTTATTTATAAATTTAATAATTCAAGTAAATTTGATAGCTTTTTGATATAGAAAACGATAGTGTCGTTTTTTTCGTGGGCCAGAGATTTCTTCAAATCCACTTGCCATCATAGCATGTGCCAGCCATATCCTCAATAAACCAGCTAGATTTGCAGCTGTAAATTTTAGTAAGATCCATATGCATAAACGTCCTGATAATTTTTAACATTTACGAGTCTTGGAATACCGAATCTCATAGTTTCTTCACTTAGACGATTATGCCTTTATCATAGGCAGTTCAAAATGTTTTATAAATTGGGAGTTTCCTTTATATAAACAAATTAGCAGAGCGGTACCTTATGATTTTTAAAAAAATTTCTTCATCTTAGCTGTGACCCATAGGCATGTGAACTTATTAAGTGAAAATGTATACCACCTTCCACGATATCACGTGATCATGCTGCAGATGCGACTAGCATTCAGCTTCACTGTGCAACTCACAGCTTCATACACTTCACTTACTAGTTTGATGCTGCCTTTATCCAGCAAATGCCATACTTCAGTGTACCATAAAACTTTTTTTCACAAAAATAGCGTTCTCTGATAAATTTTTTGTGATATCAATTGATGGAATCCATGCATCCAGGCTGATTTATTTTTCAAAAACAATAATTAAAGGCTCTAAATATTTTCATTTCCAAGAAAAAGAACAAAAGCTTTTTCAAATGAAGTGGTGCAAAACATGAGTTGTTACAAAGGAGAGTTTATCTGTATTTATTGTCAGCTTCTTGTGCAATTCCTTCCACATGGCAAGTAAGTTGATTCACAGGTTGAACTTTTCATTTCTTCACATGGAAGAAAGTCCAATATCAGATCAGCTCCATTTTTTTTCACATGGCTCTGGGGGCTGAACCATGGCTTAAAGTAAAAAATCTATAAATTATATAAATATAAATCTAAAGTACTAATATTGCGCATAACTCCTAGACCGTTCAGCTAGTAATCACGATTTCGCATCACTGTGATCCTGGCTGAAGCTCGAACAAGATGTATATCTCCCATTTCCATTTCGGGACCCCATGGCGCCCGCCAGGCCACACTGAAAGGGGAGCAAGGGCGGGCGCCATGGGGACCATGGCGCCCCGCCGCAGGCCACACTGAAAGGGGAGCAAGGGCGGGCGTCATGGGGACCATGGCGCCCGCCGCGAGGCCACACTGAAAGGGGCAGCAAGGGCGGGCGCCATGGGGACCATGGCGCCCGCCCGAGGCCACACTGAAAGGGGAGCAAGGGCGGGCGCCATGGGGACCATGGCGCCCGCGCCGAGGCCACACTGAAAGGGGAGCAAGGGCGGGCGCCATGGGGACCATGGCGCCCGCCCGAGGCCACACTGAAAGGGGAGCAAGGGCGGGCGCCATGGGGACCATGGCGCCCGCCCGAGGCCACACTGAAAGGCGAGCAAGGGCGGGCGCCATGGGGACCATGGCGCCCGCGCCGAGGCCACACTGAAAGGGGAGCAAGGGCGGGCGCCATGGGGACCATGGCGCCCGCCCGAGGCCACACTGAAAGGGGAGCAAGGGCGGGCGCCATGGGGACCATGGCGCCCGCCGAGGCCACACTGAAAGGGGAGCAAGGGCGGGCGCCATGGGGACCATGGCGCCCGCCCGAGGCCACACTGAAAGGGGAGCAAGGGCGGGCGCCATGGGGACCACTGGCGCCCGCGCCGAGGCCACACTGAAAGGGGAGCAAGGGCGGGCGCCATGGGGACCATGGCGCCCGCCCAAGGCCACACTGAAAGGGGAGCAAGGGCGGGCGCCATGGGGACCATGGCGCCCCGCCCGAGGCCACACTGAAAGGGGAGCAAGGGCGGGCGCCATGGGGACCATGGCGCCCGCCGCCAGGCCACACTGAAAGGGGAGCAAGGGCGGGCGCCATGGGGACCATGGCGCCCGCCCGAGGCCACACTGAAAGGGGAGCAAGGGCGGGCGCCATGGGGACCATGGCGCCCTGCCGAGGCCACACTGAAAGGGGAAGCAAGGGCGGGCGCCATGGGACCATGGCGCCCGCCCGAGGCCACACTGAAAGGGGAGCAAGGGCGGGCGCCATGGGTCCTTAAACTGGATGGATGGATGGATGGATGGATGGATGGATGGATGGATGGATGGATGGATGGATGGATGGATGGATGGATGGATGGATGGATGGATGGATGGATGGATGGATGGATGGATGGATGGATGGATGGATGGATGGATGGATGGATGGATGGATGGATGGATGGATGGATGGATGGATGGATGGATGGATGGATGGATGGATGGATGGATGGATGGATGGATGGATGGATGACGATGGATGGAATGGATGGATGGATGGATGGATGGATGGATGGATGGATGGATGGATGGATGGATGGATGGATGGATGGATGATGGATGATGATGGATGGATGGATGGATGGATGGATGGATGGATGGATGGATGGATGGATGGATGGATGGATGGATGGATGGATGGATGGATGGATGGATGGATGGATGGATGGATGGATGGATGGATGGATGGATGGATGGATGGATGGATGGATGGATGGATGGGATGGATGGATGGATGGATGGATGGATGGATGGATGGATGGATGGATGGATGGATGGATGGATGGATGGATGGATGGATGGATGGATATTTTTATTTAATTTAAAAAAATATATATTTTTTTTTTCTCAGCCTCCGGTCCTCCGGCCTCCAGTCCTCCGGCCTCCAGTCCTCCGGCCTCCAGTCCTCCGGCCTCCCAGTCCTCCGGCCTCCAGTCCTCCGGCACAAAATATCTTACTTCCGTCCGTCCGTCACATTAAAAGATCATAGAAAGAAGACCTAAAAAGAAGACTAAAGTCATAATGTGTTGGTTTTTAATGAATGAATCTACAGCACTGAGGCTACACAGAGATCCTGCTTGAGCAGGAACCATCAGAACATTTCCCTCCGCAGGAACAGCTGGAGAAAACTGCAGAGATACCTGGAACAAGGACCAACACGCTGTAGGACACACACACACCAACATTCCCAAAATGAAAAATAGCCACATCATTCAGTACATGGTTCTGGAAACACATATCAGTGTCAAACGGCACATTAGCAGCAACTAAATTCTCACCGGGAAGAACGCTGTAGACCAGAATCTGCACTGCTGGAGCCATATTGACGCTGACAGACAACTGGAACGGACAAACTGGGAAACATCAGAACAAAATAAAGAACTGACCAACCACAAGACAAGAAAATAATGCATCATTCACTTGCCACAGGACTCAACTTTCAGTCCCATAACTGCAACGCTGTAGGTCTGCGTGTGTTTAGTCACATCAGACTTGGGCAAAACTAAACCAGAAACAAAGCGCTTTAGGTTAAGGCCTCAGATCTGTCATTGAACTGCACATACAGAACAACTTACCATATTTTTTCACCTCAAAAACTTGGGAGACTTCTCGGTCAGCAATAAAAGCCTTTAGGGTGTACATCCCCATCTGAGCCTCTGGGTTCAATATCAGCTCCGTTGAGGAAACATTTGTCCACTGACCAATCCGGTTATTATCTTTGTCCTATTAAAACAAATTAACAGCTCAGAGAAAATCTGCAAAGAAAGAAAAGTGCAAAAAGCTGCATTGGCTCCATTCAAAGCTCTTATATCCGAAGCAAACTCACCTTCCCGAGCAGATTGTACTGCAAGCACAGACCGGAATAATACACATTTAAAAGCAGTCATTGAAGTTGAAATTTCTGCATCTTAAAAAGAACCTGCATTTAATTTGCTTTTAATTTATGGTCGGAACACTCAAAATTGTGAAACATCTGGTTTTACCATTTGATCAAAAGGCACAAATTTGGGATCCATGGAGACAACTCTGAAATTAACTGCAAAGACACCAACAAACTCACATATCTTGCATAATGCATTTGAAGATGATAGCTTCAACCAAGGGTCATTCACAGCTCACCTGTTTGTCCTGGATTGTAAATAAGTTTGTCTGTTTGGATGAAGGTCAAAGGTAACGGCTGAACATGATTTTGCTCTCTTCAGTCGCTCTGAAGACCTTCCCTTGAACAAAGAGGAAGATTTATAAATTATAACCACAGCCAACCCCTCCCGTTCAGTGATCCAATAAAAAAAGACAACACAAACTACTCGCATACAACAGATTTTACACTTGTAAAACAAAAGTACATATTCATAAACCAAAGCAACAACCACTTTTACTCAGAAACAAAATTAACTCAGTTTAGACAGAACTCAAAATAGGCTGTTCATACAAAAGGGTTGTGACCCTTACACGTTTTGTCTAGCAAGATAATCTTTACAAGTTAATCCAAAATGTATACACTTTTAAGCCTATATAAAGATTTTAAAAAGCACAATCAGACTCAATAAAGTTTAAAAAACCCCAAGCAGGTTATAACCGTGTGTTCTATGTCATAGATCAAAACGTGAAAATATTTAGAGGCTCTGTTCACCACAGACCTTATTTCAGGCGATTTAGCAAAAATAGCGAGGGAACCGTAATGCTAAAATGCTAGCTCACTTCCGCGTTTTGGCCTAACAGAGTGACGTCGTAACTTCGGCACTCTATAGGGCTTTCGAATTAAAAACAAACTAAATAAACTTAAAATCATACATACCCCAGGAGATTTGCAGCACCGAACTACACATCTTCACTCACCTTATGAGAATATGCAGCCCCTTAGGAAACAAACTGAAAACATACATTAAGCAATTCAGTCTCCCGTTAACCAAGAAAACTCTTTAAAATATGGAAACTTACCTGGCAGCTATCGCAAGGCCCAGTGCACACCAGAGAGAAAACCAGAGGATGTATTCAACTCTCCTGCCAGTACATGCTAACGTACACATCTCAATCAAACCCAACACTATTACCATTACTCACCACCTTGAGTTTACAATGAGCAGGACCCACTGTGACGCATACCTGACGCAAACAAACCACTCACATTTTTATACTCCGTGACACCAGCCCCCAAAATTGATTAACCTGTCCTGGGTTTTTTTTTTTTAATCTCACACAACAATATAACGATGTCTTTATAGGCTACACTAGAATAACAATGTTTCATAAATCTAGATATAGAATAAAGAGGGTTATCTAACGTTAGCCTATCCTATACATAGTTCCCACAGGCGAATTAATGTCACGTGACCTCCCCGGAGACGCAAAACCGCTCTGAGGGCAAAACCAATCGCGTGCAATTTGAATTAATGTAATGCGGAACTACATTATACGCGGGTATAGGGACATAATCTGAGATCGCAATGCCATATAGTGAGATCAAACAGTGGAAACAAGGTTGTTTTGCACGCAGCAATGGCGCCGGGTCGGCAAATGCCCGTATGTCGTGACGTCATGTGGGTACTATGTATAGCCTACATGTGATCATCACAAAGCTGCTAAATGTGTATCTATATGTAAACATTTTCACATTTTTGTTTAACTTTAGTTTGTCACTGCTTTGTTTGTCTTTTCATGTGTTTTTTTTTTTTGTATTTAGTTTATTCAATGTAGGAAATAGTATTTCACATGACTTTGATTTTACTTTATTGACACTGTCATTTCCGGATGGTATTCATCATTAAAAATAAACAAGTTCCACCTTTTAAACTTCTCCTCAACGTGCATGCAGTGTAAATAAAGCAGTTGCATCAATTAAATAATATTAAACGGCCACGCCCCCGTGCTAATGGTACCTGGCAAATTACAAGACGAAAATTAAATAATCATTTAGATTTCATTTATCCAAATGTTTGTTTCTGAAGTCACAATTTAGCGCAAGTAAAATTGAAAAACAGGAGAAAAAAGTAACTATACATTGATAATGTAACTGGAAAAACAAGAAAAATGAATGTCTGGTTTCCATTTTTCATTTGCATTTTATGGTCTGAAAATTGAATTGTGAAGAGTTACACGGACCTTAGGCTACCTTTTTACTTTATACATAATACAAACGCAAACACTAAAAGCCAAGTAGGCCTATAATTAAAACACATGGCTCTACACTTATATTTTTTACACAGCATTTTACACAGCACTTACAATTTGCATAAATAATCGTATGATACTAATGTATCAAATATCAAATTTGGAATACAGAAATATGAAATATTGAAGTAATAGTAATTAACTACATGTACTTACAATATAATTTAAGTAAGGAGTTAGTTGCATGTATCTATGCATGATTGACTATAGAAACTACATGTAAAATTAAGTGTTACCAAAATGTACACTGTTTTTATTTAAACATTTCTACTGGACTCCCTGCATTACTGTACCTTCGTATTAAATGAATAGAAAAAGCAAAGGTTTGATGTTGTGGTGTTTTTTCTTCAGGTCACCCTGTATCCTCTGCTGAAGCTGTTCCAGTCAGACTCCAGCGCCATGCCAAAGAAGACAGTCGTGTCCAAGTTCTACGACGAAATGGTGTGAATTTGATCAGAACAGCACAATAACATGACTAGTAATAATACAATCATAAAGCCTAAAACCTGTGTTTTTGCAGATATTTCAAGACCCGACAGCCATGATGCAGCAACTTCTGAACACCACAATCACGAGACCGAGTGTGAGTGCTTCACTTACTTTTGCAGCTCCTATTGAACAGCTCAGTGGATGGGCTATAATTAAACCCTGAACATACTGTACATTAAAATGAGTCCGCAGTTGTAATCATGTGAACTAAACATTCAGTGTTTCATGTTGCAGTTGCAGAGCTGGAAATACGAACACGAGAAAAAGCGGCAAAGAAGAAGACTAGCCTGGAGATCGTAGAGCTGAAGGAGCGACTGAAAGCCTCCAGAGAAAACATCAACTTCCTGAAGGGAGAGATACGCAGACTGGAGGAGGACGACCAGATGAAAGATCACTGAGGATGATGCATGCTGTGGGATTTGTTATGCTTTTGTGGGACTGATCAATTTAGGTTTCTGGTTCTAAGTTTGACAGTATATTTAGTAGTGAACTTTCTTGTCCAGCTAAATGTGTGACAATACATGACCTTTTGACTTTTTTTTTATGAATAAAACTTTTTTTTACGAGTCGGGCTTACCATCCAGTTTTGAGCATGATGTAACAATACATTGTAATTTGTATGCACATTGTTTCAAGCTCTGCACAGTTTGTATTTCTCCCTCTTTTAACACACCTGATTCAGATCATCAGCTCGTTAGGAAAGAGTTCTATGAACTGAACTGGGTGTGTCAGATAAAGGAGACAAATCAAATATGCAGAGCTGTGGGTCCCCAGGATCAGGTTTGAAAACCTCTGCTCTAGACCCTTCCAGAGCTGAGATATTTATAATGGCATTAATGCTACGTGGGATCTCAATATCTCAGCTCTGGAAGGGTCTAAGAGCCTCCATTTTTGCACTCAGATCTAAGTCACATGGCCCTCTATCAGAATCCAGAGTTTCAAGAAAATTTGAGAAACTTTTTTTTTGCACACACAAAAAAAAACGACAGTGGTACCCCTTATGTTTTTTTTTTTTGTGTGAAAAAAAAAGTTTCTCCAATCTTCTTGAAACTTGGATTCTAATAGAGGGCCATGTGACTTGAGCTGAGCTCAAAAATGAGGCCTAGACACCTTCCGGAGCTGAGATATTGAGATATTTATAATGGCATAAATGCTACGTGGGATCTCAACATCTCAGCTCTGGAAGGGTCTAAAACCTCCATTTTTGCACTCAGGTCTAAGTCCTATGGCCCTCTATCAGAATCCAGAGTTTCAAGAAAATTGGAGAAACTTTTTTTTTGCACAAAAAAAAACGACAGTGGACCCCTTATGTTTTTTTTTTTTGCGTGAAAAGTTTCTCCAATCTTCTCTGAAACTCTGGATTCTAATAGAGGGCCATGTGACTTACATCTGAGTGCAAAATGAGGCTCTAGACCCTTCCAGAGCTGAGATATTGAGATATTCATAATGGCATAAATGCTACGTGGGATCTCAATATCTCAGCTCTGGAAGGGTCTAGAGCCTCCATTTTTGCACTCAGGTCTAAGTCCTATGGCCTTCTATCAGAATCCAGAGTTTCAAGAAAATTGGAGAAACTTTTTTTTTGCACAAAAAAAAAAGACAGTGTTACCCCTTATGTTTTTTTTTGTGATATATTATTTTATGTGTATTTTATGTATTTTATGTTATTTTATTTTTTTTGCACAAAAACAGAAGCAGACTGGAGGGCTTACATTTTTTTCCATTTTCAAGAAAAAAGAAACAAGCTTCCACTAAGTCCTATGGCCCTGTATCAGAATCCAGAGCTTCAAAAAAAATTGGAGAAACTTTTTTTTTGCACAAAAAAAAAAAAAACGACAGTGGTACCCCTTATGTTTTTTTTTGTGCAAAAAAAAAAAGTTTCTCAATCTCTTGAAACTCTGGATTCTGAATAAAGGGCCATGTGACTTAGATCTGAGTGCAAAAATGGAGGCTGATTATAGACCCTTCCAGAGCTGAGATATTGAGATATTTATAATGGCATAAATGCTGATGGGGAGGTCTCGACATCGAGCTCTGGAGGTCTAGAGCCTCATTTTTGCACTCAGGTCTGTAGTCCTATGGCCCTCTATCAGAATCCAGAGTTTCAAGAAAATTGGAGAAACTTTTTTTTTTGCACAAAAAAAAAAGACAGTGGTACCCCTTATGTTTTTTTTTTTTTTGTGCGAAAAAAAAAGTTTCTGCCAATATTCTTGAACTCTGGGCTAATGAGGGCCATGCACTTAATCTAAGTGCAAAACTTGAGGCTCTAGACCCTTTCAGAGCTGAGATATTGAGATATTTATAATGGCATAAATGCTACGTGGGATCTCAATATCTCAGCTCTGAAGGTCTAGCACTCTTTGCACTCAGGTCTAGTCCCATGGCCCTCTATCAGAATCCAGAGTTTCAAGAAGATTGGAGAATTTTTTTTTCCACAAAAACAGAAGCAGACTGGAGGGCTTGCATTTTTTCCATTTTCAGAGAAAAGAAACAAGCTTCCATGGTAAAGTGGTGTGCAGAACATGAAATCCACAGGGAGGAGTTGGATCCAGATCCAACTCCTCCCACTCCTGCCACATGGGAGGAGTCGGATCCAGATCCAACTCCTCCCACTCCTCCACATGGGAGGAGTCGGATCCAGATCCAACTCCTCCCACTCCTCCACATAGAAAAAAATCGTAAAAAAATAAATATTTTTTTAATATATTTATTTTTAAATATTATATGATTTTTAATTTCGATAAAAAATCGAAAAGTACTAAATTGCGCATAACTCCTAGACCGTTCAAGCTCGAATCACGATTTTCGCATCACTGCGATCCCTGGCTCAAGCCGAACAGAGATGTATATCTCCGATTTCCATTTCGGGGACCATGGCGCCCGCCCGAGGCCACACTGAAAGGGGAGCAAGGGCGGGCGCCATGGGGACCATGGCGCCCGCCCGAGGCCACACTGAAAGGGGAGCAAGGGCGGGCGCCATGGGGACCATGGCGCCCGCCCGAGGCCACACTGAAAGGGGAGCAAGGGGCGGGCGCCATGGGGCCATGGCGCCCGCCCGAGGCCACACTGAAAGGGGAGCAAGGGCGGGCGCCATGGGGACCATGGCGCCCGCCCGAGGCCACACTGAAAGGGGAGCAAGGGCGGGCGCCATGGGGACCATGGCGCCCGCCCGAGGCCACACTGAAAGGGGAGCAAGGGCGGGCGCCATGGGAGCCATGGCGCCCGCCCGAGGCCACACTGAAAGGGGAGCAAGGGCGGGCGCCATGGGGACCATGGCGCCCGCCCGAGGCCACACTGAAAGGGGAGCAAGGGCGGGCGCCATGGGGACCATGGCGCCCGGCACGAGGCCACACTGAAAGGGGAGCAAGGGCGGGCGCCATGGGGACCATGGCGCCCGCCCGAGGCCACACTGAAAGGGGAGCAGAGGGCGGGCGCCATGGGGACCATGGCGCCCGCCCGAGGCCACACTGAAAGGGGAGCAAGGGCGGGCGCCATGGGGACCATGGCGCCCGCCCGAGGCCACACTGAAAGGGGAGCAAGGGCGGGCGCCATGGGGAGCCATGGCGCCCGCCCGAGGCCACACTGAAAGGGGAGCAAGGGCGGGCGCCATGGGGACCATGGCGCCCGCCCGAAGGCCACACTGAAAGGGGAGCAAGGGCGGGCGCCATGGGGACCATGGCGCCCGCCCGAGGCCACACTGAAAGGGGAGCAAGGGCGGGCGCCATGGGGACCATGGCGCCCGCCCGAGGCCACACTGAAAGGGGAGCAAGGGCGGGCGCCATGGGGACCATGGCGCCCGGCCCGAGGCCACACTGAAAGGGGAGCAAGGGCGGGCGCCATGGGGACCATGGCGCCCGCCCGAGGCCACACTGAAAGGGGAGCAAGGGCGAGCGCCATGGGGACCATGGCGCCCGCCCGAGGCCACACTGAAAGGGGAGCAAGGGCGGGCGCCATGGGGACCATGGCGCCCGCCCGGCCACACTGAAAGGGGAGCAAGGGCGGGCGCCATGGGGACCATGGCGCCCGCCCGAGGCCACACTGAAAGGGGAGCAAGGGCGGGCGCCATGGGGACCATGGCGCCCGCCCGAGGCCACACTGAAAGGGGAGCAAGGGCGGGGCGCCATGGGGACCATGGCGCCCGCCCGAGGCCACACTGAAAGGGGAGCAAGGGCGGGCGCCATGGGGACCATGGCGCCCGCCCGAGGCCACACTGAAAGGGGAGCAAGGGCGGGCGCCAGTGGGGACCATGGCGCCCGCCCGAGGCCACACTGAAAGGGGAGCAAGGGCGGGCGCCATGGGGACCATGGCGCCCGCCCGAGGCCACACTGAAAGGGGAGCAAGGGCGGGCGCCATGGGGACCATGGCGCCCGCCCGAGGCCACACTGAAAGGGGAGCAAGGGCGGGCGCCATGGGGACCATGGCGCCCGCCCGAGGCCACACTGAAAGGGGAGCAAGGGCGGGCGCCATGGGGACCATGGCGCCCGCCCGAAGGCCACACTGAAAGGGGAGCAAGGGCGGGCGCCATGGGGACCATGGCGCCCGCCCGAAGGCCACACTGAAAGGGGAGCAAGGGCGGGCGCCATGGGGACCATGGCGCCCGCCCGAGGCCACACTGAAAGGGGAGCAAGGGCGGGCGCCATGGGGACCATGGCGCCCGCCCGAGGCCACGCTGGAAGGGGGAGCAAGGGCGGGCGCCATGGGGACCATGGCGCCCGCCCGAGGCCACACTGAAAGGGGAGCAAGGGCGGGCGCCATGGGGACCATGGCGCCCGCCCGAGGCCACACTGAAAGGGGAGCAAGGGCGGGCGCCATGGGGACCATGGCGCCCGCCCGAGGCCACACTGAAAGGGGAGCAAGGGCGGGCGCCATGGGGACCATGGCGCCCGCCCGGAGGCCACACTGAAAGGGGAGCAAGGGCGGGCGCCATGGGGACCATGGCGCCCGCCCGAGGCCACACTGAAAGGGGAGCAAGGGCGGGCGCCATGGGGACCATGGCGCCCGGCCGAGGCCACACTGAAAGGGGAGCAAGGGCGGGCGCATGGGGACCATGGCGCCCGCCCGAGGCCACACTGAAAGGGGAGCAAGGGCGGGGCGCCATGGGTCCTTGGACTGGATGGATGGATGGATGGATGGATGGATGGATGGATGGATGGATGGATGGATGGATGGATGGATGGATGGATGGATGGATGGATGGATGGATGGATGGATGGATGGATGGATGGATGGATGGATGGATGGATGGATGGATGGATGGATGGATGGATGGATGGATGGATGGATGGATGGATGGATGGATGGATGGATGGATGGATGGATGGATGGATGGATGGATGGATGGATGGATGGATGGATGGATGGATGGATGGATGGATGGATGGATGGATGGATGGATGGATGGATGGATGGATGGATGGATGGATGGATGGATGGATGGATGGATGGATGGATGGATGGATGGATGGATGGATGGATGGATGGATGGATGGATGGATGGATGGATGGATGGATGGATGGATGGATGGATGGATGGATGGATGGATGGATGGATGGATGGATGGATGGATGGATGGATGGATGGATGGATGGATGGATGGATGGATGGATGGATGGATGGATGGATGGATGGATGGATGGATGGATGGATGGATGGATGGATGGATGGATGGATGGATGGATGGATGGATGGATGGATGGATGGATGGATGGATGGATGGATGGATGGATGGATGGATGGATGGATGGATGGATGGATGGATGGATGGATGGATGGATGGATGGATGGATGGATGGATGGATGGATGGATGGATGGATGGATGGATGGATGGATGTTTTTATTTAATTTTAAAAAAAAAATTTTTTTACCTCCGGGCCTCCAGTCCTCCGGCCTCCTCCCGGCCTCCCATCCTCCGGCCTCCGCCTGCAGTCCTCCGGCCTCCCAAGTCCTCCGGCACAGAAATATCTTACTTCCGTCCGTCCGTCACATTAAAAGATCATAAAAAGAAGACCTAAAAAGAAGACTTAAGCTATAATGTGTTGGTTTTTAATGAATGAATCTACAGCACTGAGGCTACACAGAGATCCTGCTTGAGCAGGAACCATCAGAACATTTTTCCCTACCGCAGGAGCAGCTGGAAGAAAACTCGCAGAGATACCTGGAACAAGGACCAACACAGCCTGTCAGGACACACGCACACCAAGCAGCTTCCCCAAATTGAAAAATAGCCACATGCATTCAGTACATGGTTCTGGAAACACATATCAGTGTCAGACGGCACATTAGCAGCAACTAAATTCTCACCAAAAGAAGCAAGGCTTAGACCCAGAATCTGCACTGCTGGAGCCATATTGACGCTGACAGACAACTGGAACGGACAAACTGGGAAACATCAGAACAAAATAAAGAACTGACCAACCACAAGACAAGAAAATAATGCATCATTCACTTGCCACAGGACTCAACTTTCAGTCCCATAACTGCAACGCTGTAGGTCTGCGGTGTGTTTAGTCACATCAGACTTGGGCAAAACTGAACCAGAAACAAAGCACTTTAGGTTAAGGCCTCAGATCTGTCATTGAACTGCACATACAGAACAACTTACCATATTTTTTCACCTCAAAAACTTGGGAGACTTCTCGGTCAGCGATGAAAGACTTTAGGGTGTACATCCCATCTGAGCCTCTGGGTTCAATATCAGCTCCGATTGAGGAAACATTTGTCCACTGACCAATCCGGTTATTATCTTTGTCCTATTAAAACAAATTAACAGCTCAGAGAAAATCTGCAAAGAAAGAAAAGTGCAAAAAGCTGTATTGGCTCCATTTAAAGTCTTGCACCGAAGCAAACTCACCTGCACCACGAGCAGACTCTACTGTAAGACAGACAGGAATAATAAACATTTAAAAGCAGTCATTGAAGTTGAAATTTCTGCATCTTAAAAGAACCTGCATTTAATTTGCTTTTAATTTATGGTCGGAACACTCAAAATGGTGAAACATCTGGTCTTACCATTTGATCAAATGGCACAAATTTGGGATCCATGGAGACAACTCTGAAATTAACTGCAAAGACACCAACAAACTCACATATCTTGCATAATGCATTTGAAGATGATAGCTTCAACCAAGGGTCATTCACAGCTCACCTGTTTGTCCTGGATTGTAAATACGTTTGTCTGTTTGGATGAAGGTCAAAGGTAACGGCTGAACATGATTTTGCTCTCTTCAGTCGCTCTGAAGACCTTCCCTTGAACAAAGAGGAAGATTTATAAATTATAACCACAGCCAACCCCTCCCGTTCAGTGATCCAATAAAAAAAGACAACACAAACTACTCGCATACAACAGATTTTACACTTGTAAAACAAAAGTACATATTCATAAACCAAAGCAACAACCACTTTTACTCAGACACAAAATTAACTCAGTTTAGACAGAACTCAAAATAGGCTGTTCGTACAAAACAGCCTATTTTTCTTACACGTTATGTCTAGCAAGATAATCTTTACAAGTTAATCAAAAATGTATACACTTTTAAGCCTATATAAAGATTTTAAAAAGAACAATCAGACTCAATAAAGTTTAAAAAACCCCAAGCAGGTTATAACCGTGTGTTCTATGTCATAGATCAAAACGTGAAAATATTTAGAGGCTCTGTTCACCACAGACCTTATTTCAGGCGATTTAGCAAAAACAGCGAGGGAACCGTAATGCTAAAATGCTAGCTCACTTCCGCGTTTTGGCCTACAGAGTGACGTCGTAACTTCGGCACTCTATAGGGCTTTAGAATTAAAAACAAACTAAATTAACTTAAAATCATACATACCCCAGGAGATTTGCAGCACTGAACTACACATCTTCACTCACCTTATGAGAATATGCAGCCCCTTAGGAAACAAACTGAAAACATACATTAAGCAATTCAGTCTCCCGTTAACCAAGAAAACTCTTTAAAATATGGAAACTTACCTGGCAGCTATCGCAAGGCCCAGTGCACACCAGAGAGAAAACCAGAGGATGTATTCAACTCTCCTGCCAGTACATGCTAACGTACACATCTCAATCAAACCCAACACTATTACCATTACTCACCACCTTGAGTTTACAATGAGCAGGACCCACTGTGACGCATACCTGACGCAAACAAACCACTCACATTTTTATACTCCGTGACACCAGACCCCAAAAGTGATTTACCTGTCCTAGGTTTTTTTTTTTTAAATCTCACACAACAATATAACGATGTCTTTATAGGCTACACTAGAATAACAATGTTTCATAAATCTAGATATAGAATAAAGAGGGTTATCTAACGTTAGCCTATCCTATACATAGTTCCCACAGGCGAATTAATGTCACGTGACCTCCCCGGAGACGCAAAACCTCTTGAGGGCAAAACCGCTGTGTTTACCATAGGTTTTTACAAAGTTTTATCAGAGAGAATGTCGTTTTACAAACAAATATTTATTTCTGTTTATATTATTATGCAAATCATGAAAAGACAAAGTGAAATATATTATAAAGAGTATTAAAAGACAGAGAGAGATACAATGCGAAAATTTCATTCATAAATGGTGTGGATCCATATGCAGTAACGAAGGAAGCACTGAGCAATGATTATGCAGCTTTGCCTCAGATACAGTATTTTCATGTGTAAGTTACCATTATCTGGTATTGGTGAGGAGTTTTTCACATTGTGAGCAATTCCGAGTCTGGAAATCACTGGAGGCGTACGATCAGATTGACGTGGGGTTGGTTCGGTGACGTTTGCTCAAATGCAATCAATGGAAAAGTAACTTATAATAGCGAAGAGGCATGATGCTAATCTGCCTAATAAATAGTAATGTAAAAATGTAATGCGGAACTACATTATACGCGGGTATAGGGACATAATCTGAGATCGCAATGCTAGAATGTGAGATCTTCTTCTTCTTCTTCTTTAAGAGTTTTATGGCGGTTGGCAAACCAGCTAAAAAGGTGCATTTACCGCCACCAACTGGACAGGAGTGTGAAACGTCAACAGAGTTAAGCAACTTCTCTATATATATTAAAAAAACAACAAAAAAAAAACAACACATTTTCCTATATCCTGTCAACCAATCCTGTTTCCCTTAGATAGCTAATTAAAGCACTATACACCCTTTTCTCTTTCTGTGCATTTTGGAAAATGATATCTATTGTCAATGTACTAATACCTACATGTTCTAATGTTTCAATAAGATTTCTTCTTTCCCTGTTGTATCCTGAGCACTGAATCAACACATGTTCAACTGTTTCTGACAATCCACATTTATTACAATTCCCTGATTCTCTTTTCCCAATGATAAATAGTGAGTAATTAAGTCCTGTATGCCCTATTCGAAGTCTAGATATAATAGAATCTTCCTTTCTACTTCCGTATTTCTTTCTCTCAACCCCAACTTTGTTTTGAATTTTGTTGAATGTGAGATCAAACAGTGGAAACAAGGTTGTTTTGCACGCAGCAATGGCGCCGGGTCGGCAAATGCCCGTATGTCGTGACGTCATGTGGGTACTATGTATAGCCTACATGTGATCATCACAAAGCTGCTAAATGTGTATCTATATGTAAACATTTTCACATTTTTGTTTAACTTTAGTTTGTCACTGCTTTGTTTGTCTTTTCATGTGTTTTTTTTTTTTGTATTTAGTTTATTCAATGTAGGAAATAGTATTTCACATGACTTTGATTTTACTTTATTGACACTGTCATTTCCGGATGGTATTCATCATTAAAAATAAACAAGTTCCACCTTTTAAACTTCTCCTCAACGTGCATGCAGTGTAAATAAAGCAGTTGCATCAATTAAATAATATTAAACGGCCACGCCCCCGTGCTAATGGTACCTGGCAAATTACAAGACGAAAATTAAATAATCATTTAGATTTCATTTATCCAAATGTTTGTTTCTGAAGTCACAATTTAGCGCAAGTAAAATTGAAAAACAGGAGAAAAAAGTAACTATACATTGATAATGTAACTGGAAAAACAAGAAAAATGAATGTCTGGTTTCCATTTTTCATTTGCATTTTATGGTCTGAAAATTGAATTGTGAAGAGTTACACGGACCTTAGGCTACCTTTTTACTTTATACATAATACAAACGCAAACACTAAAAGCCAAGTAGGCCTATAATTAAAACACATGGCTCTACACTTATATTTTTTACACAGCATTTTACACAGCACTTACAATTTGCATAAATAATCGTATGATACTAATGTATCAAATATCAAATTTGGAATACAGAAATATGAAATATTGAAGTAATAGTAATTAACTACATGTACTTACAATATAATTTAAGTAAGGAGTTAGTTGCATGTATCTATGCATGATTGACTATAGAAACTACATGTAAAATTAAGTGTTACCAAAATGTACACTGTTTTTATTTAAACATTTCTACCGGACTCCCTGCATTACTGTACCTTCGTATTAAATGAATAGAAAAAGCAAAGGTTTGATGTTGTGGTGTTTTTTCTTCAGGTCACCCTGTATCCTCTGCTGAAGCTGTTCCAGTCAGACTCCAGCGCCATGCCAAAGAAGACAGTCGTGTCCGAGTTCTACGACAAAATGGTGTGAATTTGATCAGAACAGCACAATAACATGACATTATAGTAATAATACAATCATAAAGCCTAAAACCTGTGTTTTTGCAGATATTTCAAGACCCGACAGCCATGATGCAGCAACTTCTGAACACCACCAGACAGCTGACGTTGGGTGCTTACAAACACGAGACCGAGTGTGAGTGCTTCACTTACTTTTGCAGCTCCTATTGAACAGCTCAGTGGATGGGCTATAATTAAACCCTGAACATACTGTACATTAAAATGAGTCCGCAGTTGTAATCATGTGAACTAAACATTCAGTGTTTCATGTTGCAGTTGCAGAGCTGGAAATACGAACACGAGAAAAAGCGGCAAAGAAGAAGACTAACCTGGAGATCGTAGAGCTGAAGGAGCGAGCTGAAAGCCTCCAGAGAAAACATCAACTTCCTGAAGGGAGAGATTGCGCAGACTGGAGGAGGACGACCAGATGAAAGATCACTGAGGATGATGCATGCTGTGGGATTTGTTATGCTTTTGTGGGACTGATCAATTTAGGTTTCTGGTTCTAAGTTTGACAGTATATTTAGTAGTGAACTTTCTTGTCCAGCTAAATGTGTGGCAATACATGACCTTTTGACTTTTTTTTTATGAATAAAACTTTTTTTTATCGAGTTCGGGCTTACCATCCAGTTTTGAGCATGATGTAACAATACATTGTAATTTGTATGCACATTGTTTCAAGCTCTGCACAGTTTGTATTTCTCCCTCTTTTAACACACCTGATTCAGATCATCAGCTCGTTAGGAAAGAGTTCTATGAACTGAACTGGGTGTGTCAGATAAAGGAGACAAATCAAATATGCAGAGCTTGTGGTCTCGCAGGATCAGGTTTGAAAACCTCTGCTCTAGACCCTTCCAGAGCTGAGAGAATATAATGGCATAAATGCTACGTGGGATCTCAATATCTCAGCTCTGGAAGGGTCTCAGAACCTCCCATTTTTGCACTCAGGTCTAAGTCCTATGGCCCTCTATCAGAATCCCAGAGCTTCAAGAAATTGGAGAAACTTTTTTTTTTTGCACAAAAAAAAAAAACGACAGTGGTACCCCTTATGTTTTTTTTTTATACGGAAAAAAACTCTCCAAATCTTCTGAAACTTTACTCCAATTCTGATAGAGGGCCATGTGACTTGATCTACAAGTGCCCGAAATGGAGGCTGTAACCCTTCCCAACTTGAGATATTGAGATATTTATAATGGCATTAATGCTACGTGGGATCTCAATCTCAGCTCTGGAAGGTCAAGCCTCATTTTGCACTCAGGTCTAAGTCCTCTGGCCCTCTATCAGAATCCAGAGTTTCAAGAAAATTGGAGAAACTTTTTTTTTTTGCACAAAAAAAAAGACCAGTGACTTTGTTCCCCTTATGTTTTTTTTTTTTTTTTTTTTTGTGCGAAAAAAAAAGTTTCTCCAATCTTCTTAAAACTCTGGATTAAATAGAGGGCAGTGTAATCTAGTGCAAAAGTGAGGCTATAGGTTAGAGCTGAGTATGAGATATTTATAATGGCATAAATGCTAATAAGGAATCTCAATCTCTAGCTCTGAAGGTGTAAAGCTACTCATTTGCACTCAGGTCTAAGTCCCATGAGATTAAGAGAGAAGATTGGAGAATTTTTTGCCACAAAAACAGAAGCAGACTGGAGGGCTTGCATTTTTTTTCCATTTTCAAGAAAAAGAAACAAGCTCCATGGTAAAGTGGTGTGCAGAACATGAAATCCACAGGAGGAGTTGGATCCAGATCCAACTCCTCCCACTCCTCCACATGGGAGGAGTCGGATCCAGATCCAACTCCTCCCACTCCTCCACATGGGAGGAGTTGGATCCAGATCCAACTCCTCCCACTCCTCCACATAGAAAAAAATCAGTTAAAAAAATAAATATTTTTTAATATATTTATTTTTAAATATATATGATTTTTAATTTCGATAAAAAAATAAAAAGTACTACAATTGCGCATAACTCCTAGACCGTTCAAGCTTTCAAGGTCACCGAATTTCGCGTCACTGCGATCCCTGGCTCAAGCCGAACAAGATGTATATCTCCGATTTCCATTTTCGGGACCAGTGGCGCCCGCCCGGAGGCCACACTGAAAGGGGAGCAAGGGCGGGCGCCATGGGGACCATGGCGCCCGCCCGGAGGCCACACTGAAAGGGGAGCAAGGGCGGGCGCCATGGGGACCGTGGCGCCGCCCGAGGCCACACTGAAAGGGGAGCAAGGGCGCGGCGCCATGGGGCCAGTGGCGCCCGCCCGAGGCCACACTGAAAGGGGAGCAAGGGCGGGCGCCATGGGGAGCCATGGCGCCCGCCCGAGGCCACACTGAAAGGGAGCAAGGGCGGGCGCAGAGGACCATGCCCGGCCCGAGGCCACACTCGAAAGGGGAGCAAGGGCGCGAGCGCCATGGGGACCATGGCGCCCGCCCTCGGGAGCAAGGGCGGGGCGCCATGGGGCCCGGTGACGCCCCCGCCCGAGGCCAGCTTCAAAAGGGGGGACAAGGGCGGGGGCCAGTGGGGACCATGGCCGCCCGAGGGCCACACTGAAAGGGGAGCAAGGGCGGGCGCCATGAGGACCAGTGGCGCCCGCCCGAGGCCACACTGAAAGGGGGAGCAAGGGCGGGCGCCATGGAGCCATGGCGCCCGCCCGAGGCCACACTGAAAGGGGAGCAAGGCGGGCGCCATGGGGACCATGGCGCCCGCCCGAGGCCACACTGAAAGGGGAGCAAGGGCGGGGCGCCATGGGGACCATGGCGCCCGCCCGAGGCCACACTGAAAGGGGAGCAAGGGCGCGGGCGCCATGGGGACCATGGCGCCCGCCCGAGGCCACACTGAAAGGGGAGCAAGGGCGGGCGCCAGTGGGGACCATGGCGCCCGCCCGGAGGCCACACTGAAAGGGGAGCAAGGGCGGGCGCCATGGGGACCATGGCGCCCGCCCGAAGGCCACACTGAAAGGGGAGCAAGGGCGGGCGCCATGGGGACCATGGCGCCCGCCCGAGGCCACACTGAAAGGGGAGCAAGGGCGGGCGCCAGTGGGGACCATGGCGCCCGCCCGAGGCCACACTGAAAGGGGAGCAAGGGCGGGCGCCATGGGGACCATGGCGCCCGCCCGAGGCCACACTGAAAGGGGAGCAAGGGGCGGGCGCCATGGGGACCATGGCGCCCGCCCGAGGCCACACTGAAAGGGGAGCAAGGGCGGGCGCCATGGGGACCATGTGGCGCCCGCCCGAGCCACACTCGAAAGGGGAGCGAGGGCGGGCGCCATGGGGAGCCATCGAGCGCCCGCCCGGGCAGACAGCGCAGTGGAAAGGGGAGCAAGGGGCGGGCGCCATGTGGAGGAGCCATGGGGCGCCCGGCCCGAGGCCACACTTGAAAGGGGAGCAAGGGGCGGGCAGCCGTGGGAGCCATGGCGCCCGCCCGAGGCCACAGCTTGAAAGGGGGAGCGGGGGCGGGCGGCCGTGGGGACCATGGCGCCCGCCCGAGGCCCCACTGAAAGGGGAGCGAGGGCGGGCGCCATGGGTCCTTGGTGCTGGATGGATGGATGGATGGATGGATGGATGGATGGATGGATGGATGGATGGATGGATGGATGGATGGATGGATGGATGGATGGATGGATGGATGGATGGATGGATGGATGGATGGATGGATGGATGGATGGATGGATGGATGGATGGATGGATGGATGGATGGATGGATGGATGGATGGATGGATGGATGGATGGATGGATGGATGGATGGATGGATGGATGGATGGATGGATGGATGGATGGATGGATGGATGGATGGATGGATGGATGGATGGATGGATGGATGGATGGATGGATGGATGGATGGATGGATGGATGGATGGATGGATGGATGGATGGATGGATGGATGGATGGATGGATGGATGGATGGATGGATGGATGGATGGATGGATGGATGGATGAGTGGATGGATGGATGGATGGATGGATGGATGGATGGATGGATGGATGGATGGATGGATGGATGGATGGATGGATGGATGGATGGATGGATGGATGGATGGATGGATGGATGGATGGATGGATGGATGGATGGATGGATGGATGGATGGATGGATGGATGGATGGATGGATGGATGGATGGATGGATTTATTTAAATTTTAAAAAAAAAAATTTTTTTACCTCCGGCCTCGCGTCCTCCGGCCTGCCAAGTCCTCCGGCCTCCCAGTCCTCCGGCCTGCCGCATCCTCCGGCCTCCCCAGTCCTCGCGGCCTCCCCGTCCTCCCGAAACAAAAATATCTTATTTCCGTCCGATTCACATTAGAAAGAAGACCTAAAAAGAAGACCTAAAAAGAAGACTAAAGTCATAATGTGTTGGTTTTTAAAGGAGTGAATCTAAAGCACTGAGGCTACACAGAGATCCTGCTTAACAGGAACCATCAGAACATTTCCCTCCGCAGGAACAGCTGGAGAAAACTTCCAGAGATGCCTGGAACAAGGACCAACACGCTGTAGGACACACACACACACACACCAGCATTCCCAAATTGAAAAATAGCCACATCATACAGTACATGGTTCTGGAAACACATATCAGTGTCAAACGGCACATTAGCAGCAACTAAATTCTTACCGGAAGAAGCAGCTACAGACCAGAATCTGCACTGCTGGAGCCCATATTGACGCTGACAGACAACTGGAACGGACAAACTGGGAAACATCAGAACAAAATAAAGTACTGAACAACCACAAGACAAGAAAATAAAGCATCATTCACTTGCCACAGGACTCAACTTTCAGTCCCATAACTGCAACGCTGTAGGTCTGCTTTGTCCTATTAAAACAAATTAACAGCTCTGAGAAAATCTGCAAAGAAAGAAAAGTGCAAAAAGCTGCATTGGGTCCAGTCAAAGTCTTACACCGAAGCAAACTTACCTTCCCGAGCAGATTGCACTGCAAGACAGACCGGAATAATTAACATTTAAAAGCAGTCATTGAAGTTGAAATTTCTGCATCTCAAAAGAACCTGCATTTAATTTGCTTTTAATTTATGGTCAGAACACTCAAAATGGTGAAACATCTGGTCTTACCATTTGATCAAAAGGCACAAATTTGGGATCCATGGAGACAACTCTGAAATTAACTGCAAAGACACCAACAAACTCGCATATATTGCATAATGCATTTGAAGATGATAGCTTCAACCAAGGGTCATTCACAGCTCACCTGTTTGTCCTGGATTGTAAATAAGTTTGTCTGTTTGGATGAAGGTCAAAGGTAACGGCTGAACATGATTTTGCTCTCTTCAGTCGCTCTGAAGACCTTCCCTTGAACAAAGAGGAAGATTTATAAATTATAACCACAGCACGTTATAAATGTGTTTTCTATGTCATATATCAAAACGTGAAAATATTTAGAGGCTCTGTTCACCACAGACCTTATTTCAGGCGATTTAGCAAAAACCCATTCAAAAACCCCATAGGCTTTATAGAGCGAGGGAACCGTAATGCTAAAATGCTAGCTCACTTCCGCGTTTTGGCCTACAGAGTGACGTCGTAACTTCGGCACTCTATAGGGCTTTAGAATTAGAAAACAAACTAAATTAACTTAAAATCATACATACCCCAGGAGATTTGCAGCACTTAACTACACATCTTCTTCACTCACCTCATGAGAATATGCAGCCCCTTAGGAAACAAACTGAAAACATACAATTTCAGCAACAAGCAATTCAGTCTCCCGTTAACCAAGAAAACTCTTTAAAATATGGAAACTTACCTGGCAGCTATCGCAAGGGCCAGTGCACACCAGAGAAAACCAGAGGATGTATTCAACTCTCCTGCCACCCACAAACATGCTAATGTACACATCTCAATCAAACCCAACACTATTACCATTACTCACCACCTTGAGTTTACAATGAGCAGGACCCACTGTGACGCATACCTGGCAAAACAAACCACTCACATTTTTATACTCCGTGACACCAGCCCCCAAAAGTGATTAACCTGTCCTGAGGTTTTTTTTTAAATCTCACACAACGATATAACGATGTCTTTATAGGCTACATTAGAATAATAATGTTTCATAAATCTAGATATAAGAATAAAGAGGGTTATCTACCGTTAGCCTATCCTGCTATACATAGTTCCCACAGGCGAATTAATGTCACGTGACCTCCCCGGAGACGCCATATTATTTTGAGGGCAAAACCGCTGTGTTTACCATAGGTTTTTACAAAGTTTTATCAGAGAGAATGTCGTTTTACAAACAAATATTTATTTTTGTTTATATTATTATGCAAATCATGAAAAGACAAAGTGAATATATATTATAAAGAGACTATTAAAAAAAGACAGAGAGAAAATTTCATTCATAAATGGTGTGGATCCGTATGCAGTAACGAAGGAAGCACTGAGCAATGATTATGCAGCTTTGCTTCAGATACAGTATTTTCATGTGTAGCATTATCTGGTATTGGTGAGGAGTTTTTACACATTGTGAGCAATTCCGAGTTCTTGGAAATCACTGGAGGCGTACGATCAGATTGACGTGGGTTGGTTCGGTGACGTTTGCTCAAGTGCAATCAATGGAAAAGTAACTTATAATAGCGAAGAGGCATGATGCTAATCAAAAGCCATAGCCTGCACAACTTAATTCATGTGCCCCTTAAAACAGTCACCGGTGCTTTTATCTGATATGCATGTACTTGCGGGCGTCATGGTTTGGTGCATGAAATATTAAAAATAAATAACTCGCATGCAAATTTAATTAATGTAATG
>JAQIUQ010000966.1:0-133534 GCA_030378365.1 Hybognathus amarus | reverse complement strand
TGTGATATTGCTTCGTTTCAGTACATATTGCTGAGTGAGAGATATGTTATAATGAATCTTTTAAAAGTTCACCCCTGTCTCAACTGGAGATAAACAAATACAATTACAGATGTTCCTCTATAATAACTCTAAGTCGCACAACACCTCTGGTGGGTCCAAAGCGGGTATTCATGATTCAGGTGGAATCCTGTATTTACCTTTAGAAGTTCTTAAAATAAATTGTCTTTTTTAGCAAACATACACCTGTGCGCCTATTTATTTCATGCTCAAGAATGTTTAAACGTTATGGTTTTCAGTGAAATATTAGCTCCCATTGTTCCAAGTGTTGTAAAGTGTTCAGAGTGATGGTATCGAGTCCATTTTACAATTTTGTTATCTGTGCACCTGTGAGTCCAGGTTTACTCGTGATAATTTTGAGTCTGCATTCTTGTTAGATTTCTGGTCAAGTGTCAAGTCACTATCAGTGCAAGGTGCTGTATGCCAAGGTTATTATATTTCAGCAAAAGGAGGGACTTTCAGACTGAATTCTACTAAAAGATTACTTCCAAAATAGTTTTTTGCAGCACCAGAAGATAGCACACTACTCCTCACTGTCAAGAAATGGCTTTGTAAGTTAATCCCTTCCCTATGTTTTTTGGTGTTGGAAGAATGTACATAGCATTATTGAGTTTGGCTCGAGTAACTTCACACAACAGAGAGCTTTCTCAGTTAAGTATGTTGATGCATATGATGTTTCAGAAGGGGGTGAGCCAGATATCGAATTCGAGTTGTTGTCTTTATCTTGAAGGAAACACCTGTTACATCAGCAGAAGTCATTCGAGAGAACACAGAGTTTTCATTATGGTTTCATGGAGGGAAACAAGCAGACCTGTAGCTGTTAATTTAAGTGAAGGATCTAATGATCTGGGACTGAATGCAGTTCAGTCCTGGTGCTTACTTTGGAATGTTCCTCTTATCTTTGGAGATTTGTTTACTTCTACTGACCAACACTGGAGCCTGCTTCTTTTATTACTTCAAATAATAAACATCATATTCTCGCCCATGTTATCTCAAGGTTTATGTATATATTTAAAACATTTAATTGTGGATCACCACACACTGTTTAAGAAGTTGTATCCTCAGAAAAACCTTTTACCAAAGCATCATTTTCTTGTCCATTATCCCCGCTGCATCCAGAAAATTGGGCCTGTCCTTCATAGTTGGTGTATGAGGTATGAAGGCAAGCATAATTTTTTCAAAAAACAGCTTAAGTCGTTTAAAAATATTACCAAAACGCTGGCAAAAAGCATCAGATTCATATGGCATATAGTTGGCGAAATTCAACAACTTTTAGTCGGTTTGACATTGGTCCAGGAAAAATGGTGTCTTTAAATATGGTAAAAGGAGGTTCTGGAATTGCTATGGCAATGCAAGTGCCCATTAGCATTCAGGTTATGAAGGTTAATTGGGCTAAACATAATGGGTTTGTTTATCGACCAAACTTGGTTGTCTGTGGGAAAGTTGAATCTGAAGTGCCCGTGTTTTATCAGATTGAGTCAGTTCTGATAATGTTTGAAAAACTGTTGCTACTCATAGTGCCTTTAGTTACAGTAACTTTTCAAGAACATTTCCATGCTTATGAGGTGATCAGATCAAAGCAGGATTATGTTTATTTTCATGCTGACAACCTGCATTATCCTAGGCCTTTTGACATACAAATGTCATATGGAGGGAATGACACAACTCTCCTTGTCGTGCCATATTGCTTTCTCTGGTAAACATTTTTATGATGACGATGTTTCTGTCAGAGACAAGGCAATGGGTTTGCAAATTTAATTGACATTGAAATGTTTTCTTTTTTGTTACAATAAATGGTGAGTGCTGTGATCTAGTGTGATTGTGCTTGTTTTCATTTGATTGTAGTTGAATTCTATAATTCAGTAACACTGCATCTTATGATTTTAAATCACTGAGAAATGAAAAGTGAATATTACACTTAAAGTGTCATTTTTTTAAAGTAAAATTGTAGATAAATTAACTCTACAATGTGATCATATTACTCTTCTGTGCAATTAAACTACAGTGTTAAATACTTTTACACATTTCATTGTTATTTTTTACACAATATTGAGTAGAATTAACTCTAAAAACTTGACACTGACCAAAGAGTTAATTTTACACCGATTTTGAGTGGGACCAAATGTTATCTGAAACAGAGTCAATTTCAACTCTATAGGAGTTAAATCAACACTTCAGTTTTTACTGTATAAACAGCACTTAAAAGACAATATAAAATGGTTAGTTTGAATCCTTGATTCTGATTGGTCAAGAGCTGTGCTTTATTCACGATAAAACACGGCTAAAGCCGCTTCACCCAACGGTTCTATTGATCGCTGCGCAACACTGCGGTTCTATGTTGTTTTTATTTGAGCTTTCATGCATTTTACACATTGGAACGTTGTTGCTGTTCACACTCATGGACTATTTTTTCCAGCGGAAGGTAGGCTTTTAGTGATTTTACTTCAAGAAAGTTGCACTAATATTGTTTTTTACTTTAATATGAAAAAAGTAAGAAAAAGTAAGATCATCGAGGCAAGTGCTGTGCTATCGTAATAAGTAACGGCTCAAGGGGTTGCAAGCACTCCGCTTAACGTGCACGCCTAACAAACGCCCTTCTGCCGTTACTGTATTCACGATACAGCACAGCCTCTCGTACCTTATTGCTTACGTATACGCTCACTCTCTAACACACTAATGACTCTATTTCCAGTGATGTGACAAAATTATTGATCTTTACAACATTAATTAAAATGTTATTTAAAGTACATTATGATAAATACTTTGCTTGCTACAAACATGTGCAATATTCTAGCCGGAAATAAATGATACATGTTTGCTATATTATGTTCTTTACCTGATTAGCGATGCATGTTTATGCTGACATAATAAAAGAATGGTTTGTATTTTATAAAACATCTATGTGTATCTATAAATTATGGCTCACGTGTTTTGTTTTACACTTCAGAACTTCCATAATAATTATGGAACATAGAGAGCGCTGATGCTCCCTGGTTTTCATGGTGCATTGTGGGACTTTTTAGGGAGTGAATGTTTCAGTGCCCTGGAAGGATTCCGCAATTGAGACCATAAAATGGCCGACTCCCTGATCAGTGACCAGGGGAACTCATTGAGATGCATGCTGCGTCTGAAAATCTGATAAATGCTGCCTTCGGAGGATGCATTTCAAGATCCCTTCATCTTTTGGGTTTTTGAAGGCAGCATAGATGTATCCTTCACTACCCACAATCCTGTGCTTTCCATTCTGTGACAGTTGAGCTAGAAAAATAAAGATGGCATCTGGAAATTGTGGTTGTCAGTTTGTGCGCAAATGTACAATTTTCTATCAACGTTTTACACTGTATGTCATTTCTAGCAAGAAATTACTATTGTAGTCATATATTCACTTAGTTTTCACGCTCTATTTTGCTGTTCAGATCATCAAACCGTTTATGCTAGAAACAAACTTGTTGTATAACAAAGTTTGTTGCATACTCTGTAAAGCTGCGTTCGATACAATCTGTATTGTAAAAAGCGCTATTTAAATAAAGGTGTCTTGACGCTGCCTAAGAAGTGAGGGACCTGTGAGGGACATTCGTGTGCCTGATTGGGCAGCGAGGCAACAAGTCACTGCCTACATTTTCGCCGCAGCCGCAGACTCAGTTCCCTGTCCTGGGCGGCATTTCCCAAAAGCATCTTAAGCCCAAGTTGATCGTAGAACAATTGCCACCAATGGTCTCTATAATCAACTTATGATGCTTTTAGTAGAAAAGCTTTCTAGAAACTTCCAGGCATGTGTTTTGGAGCTGGTCCGGGCTGACCTCTCCAGAGCAGATCTTGACGCCTGTGCTGTGGTGCAGATGGACTGGCATCATGGCCTGGGGGTGCACTGCTCTCTGCATGAGGCACTTCCGGCCGCCAGAGTGGTAATGTTCATCAGCAAACCATCAGTGTCATGAAAGACAGGCAGAATTCTCTGGCCAGTTTCATCAAAGAGATTCAGCTGTAAAACTGACATTGGATGCGCAGTGTTTGCCACAAGGTACAGCTGGCCGCTACAGAGAGTGTGGATTTCACAGAGAGCTTCAGGCAGTTCCTGAGATACTGTTCAGCAAGACGGCCCAGCCTTAACCACACACACACACTTCCAGAGCCATGGACATGTGGACAAGCTTGAGAGGGTGAAGGTCCCGGCCGGCTGTTTCTCTGGAAAGGTGACAAGGGCCAGATGAAAACCAGCTTCAGTTAAGAAAAATCAATTATAAGAGTTTGTCAAAATGATTCTAAGAGAAATTATTTCAAAAATCAGCAAACATTTCCTAAAAGTTGTCATGAAATGGAAGTAGTGACAGACCTTTTCTTGCATTTTCCAAATGAAACAAAACATCAAAAAAGAACCGGGACTTGGTTTTATCCTTTGTCGGAGGCAGATCTGAATGTGAGCTTGCAGTCAATTGATAAAATGTATATGTATAGATTGTATGTCAAGTCAAGTCACATAAAGCGCTTTTTACAATACAGAGTGTATCAAAGCAGCTTCACAGTGATAACATGAAAATAATACAACACAGATCAATAATATTGTTGAATATTAAATGTCCTCAACTAAGCAAGCCAAAAGCAAGGCAACAGCAGCAAGGAACCAAAACTCCATCAGGCGATTGAATGGAGAAAAAAACATTGGGAAAAACCAGGCTCAGTCGGGAGCCAGTTCTCCTCTGGCCAACGAAGGAACAGTGATTACAAAACAAATTGGATCGAAACATTAAGAGAATTTTCCATTTCCATCTGTTTGGAAGTCGAAGTAACCACGCCGGGTTTGAATACAAGATGTTGGGGATCAGTGTCGATGGCTGACGTGTCGATAAGGCCGGCACTTAAGGATGAGTCGGGATGGGTCCAGCGCAGGTCCACCATAGAGGATCCCTCGGGATAAACAGAGAAAACTCTGTTTATCCCGCTCAAGTACTGCGGCGCTAAACCATTCAGTGCTTTATAAGTAATCAGCAATATTAAAAAAATGTATACGATGTTTAATTGGCTGCCAATGCAGGGTGTATGTGGTAAACGATTTAATGCACTAACACTGCTGTAGATTATATAACATTCTTCAACAGCAAAATGTTACTTTTTAAAACAAGAACACTAATTAAAGTCAAATTGGAACATCTTAGTTTTAATATGACATTTTTCTAAAGATGCTCAGACGTGCAGTTTACCAATGCTTGATTGCTTATATCATTGCTAAATGTTACAATATTATCAGCCAGCTCTTTATACAAGGTTGGATATAGAAGTATGTCCAGATTTATCTGCATAAACAGTATAACCACACAGTACATTCATTATATAGCGAATATCAACCGCTTGATTGCTTGTATCATCTCAAAATGTAAACTATATTATCGCCCAGCTCTAACCTGCTAAATGTGTGACAATAATGCATTCCATGAACACAATTTTCTATAAAGCTGCTTTAATAGAATGCTTTGTTGTTTATCTGTAATGAACCTGTCTGTTAATACATCCATGTCACCATATGTCCATATAGATCAGAGAGACATTTAGAAGCTATAGCTTTAGATATGACAGGATATCTCCTTGATTCTTCAGCTGTTAAACCCTGACTCCTGGCACTCAGGTCCCCACAGCAGGTACAGTTACGTCTTTAATGATTTCATTTGTTTTCGGTTACATTTTTATACAAAACGATTACACTGGTTTACATAAGCAACACTGTCACTAAATCAATTACAGTTGTGCTACACCTGTTCATTTGTGTTACCGCTAATGCTGTCCATAGACACTCAAAGAGCAAGAGCAAGTGCTCAGGAGCATCAGCTGGAGGTCCAGCCAGAGAAACTAATGATGAGGATGATGATGATGAGGTTTGGAAGGGGCATGAATCTGTCATGCTTAATGAAGGCAGGTTGATAACGCAGGTATTTTAACAGAAGCAGAATGGACAATAAAACCCTGTGCTTTACTGCTGACTTGTAAATTGAATTGTACAGAGAGCGCTGTATATACTCTGTCTGCTTCAATAACAGGAAGCGCAAGTCAAATGCAGACCCCTCACAGTGAGCAGCAAGACATTTAACTGCAACTGTATTAACTACAGGTGTTTGTGTTGTTTAACAAAACTATTTGCTCCTTAGCAATAAACAATATCAACTTTCAAAAATCATATTGTCTCTGGTCAATATTGAATTATTTTCTTAATATTTACACATCAGGAATGAATCAATTCAGGGAATAAAGTCCTCCAAGGTTCTGTAATCTCTCCTGTTGAGGCCGGTCAGTTGGCTTTTCCCGGCAGAAGTGTCTCCACATCGACAGGTGGAAGTTCAGCTTCAACAGGAACATGATATGTGCAAATCAAGAACAGTGTGAGGACTCTGAACAACACCTCGAAGAGTTCAAGCTGCCTGGTCCCCTTCACTCCACAACAAATACTGAGCGTTCAGAACCATTAACAACAACAAAAAGATCTGAAATCTTGTTCAAATATCAAAACATTACACAGCTTAGTAAGACGCTGGAATGTCAACTGAAAAGTCCTTTCTTCTTTTGGTTTCTTCTCGGCAGCCGCAGCGCTCACTGGGGCGTTGGGGCGCTCAGCCCAATCAGGCAGTTTCCTCTTCGCAGGCTGACTCGCAGTCTGTGGAAACATGACCATCAGCCAGTGGTTAATCCTGCTCAAAACACCAGTACTGTCGGCATCAGGTGCATCTGTAGACATCTGAACCTCACGCTAATGTGCTGAAACCTGTCCTGGCTTCCATCAGAACCAGGCCAGTCTGATTCAACCTTCTCGAAATTTGGTTTATATCAGACCGTCAACGTTTCAATCCAATTCATTAATATGTACTCTGAACAAAAACTCGGCCCCGATTGCCATGTTTAGATGTCATGATGAGCTTTAATGTCACTGGGAGCTAATGTAAAGTTTTTGCACTGACTACATGCCTCAGAAAGATCTGCCACAAGACTTTTTTCAGGAAATATTTAGTAAATTCTCCATCTCCTCCACTGACCAGTTCTTACAAAAGGGTTCAGCTATGTAATTTACTCGATTTTACCCTCAAGTTGTTCCTTCTGATAAACACAAAAGTAGTATTCGATAGTTTAGATTTTATTTCATAGTATGAAAGTCAATGGGGTCCATCAACTGTTTGATTACCCACCTCCTTCAAAATATCTTCTTGTGTTTAGCAGAAGACCAAAACTCATACAGGCTTGGAACAACCAGAAATGAAATGATACTTTCTGAAGTGTGAGGAGACAATGGACAAACATCAGAAAGGTTGAAAAAGACCCACACAACAGTTTCACACACAAAACGTAAAAATCCCGTAAAGACATGTGACATTGATGAGACATGTATTTTAGTATTAAGTTTTCTTATGAGTAACGACTGACAGACGATCCCTGCTTCATTACGAACACAAGCATAGATATCCAGCTTTTGTTCACACAGTGCGCGTTCCGGGACTGAACCCGGGCAATGTTACTAGGATCCCCGACCCGGCATCGAATACCACGGTCGTGTTTTGGCAATTTCCGGGATCGGGCAGGTATGTGAAAGGGGCTTAAGAGTCACTACATTATCTATTTATACAATACAATGTTATATGTATAGCACATTAAAACAACTGACGTTGACCAAAGTGCTTAAAGCAATAAAAAGGTAGACAAAACATGCACAAAACAAACAGGATACACGTCAAAGAGAGAAAGACGGACACATCAAGGTACATTAAAAGCTAGTGTAAAAAGGTGCGTTTGGGCAGATCTGATATTTAAGGGTAGGCTATTCCATAATTTGGGTCCATAAGCTGCAAAAGCACAGTCACCCTGTTTTTTAATCTGGTCCTGGGGACAGAAAGGAAGTTGAGTCACCCGATATTAGTGATCTTGACTTCAATTTTGGGTGAAGACAGTTCAGATAGGTAATGGGGAGCTAAATTTGTAAAATCTTGTGGAAATTGATCAGTAGCCAGTAAGAGCGAGAATCAGAACCGGAGTAATATGTTAAAATTCACGCTTTCCTTTGAGAAGGTGAGCAGCTACATTTTTGGACTAATTGTAGATGGGTGATATGTTTCTGAGAAACTCCAATATATAAATAATTACAATAGTCCAATTTGGATGTTATAAATGCGATGCATAGCTATCTCAAGTGTCAGAAAAAACGGCTTAACCTTAGCTAAGAGACGAAGATGAAAGAAGCAGGATTTTACCACAGACCTTATCTGTTTTTCAAGGTTAATGTTATCAGATCCAGACCCCCAGATTACGAATACAGGTGGTACTGTAAGGTGACAATGTTTGAAGGTCACAAACATGTGTACTGGGGCCAAACAGGATCACTGGGGCCAAACAGGATCATTTATGTCTTGTTTTTACATTTAAACTCAAAAAAGCAAACTCATTGTCATCCACAGTCACGCAGAGCTGAAGCACAACTAAAAACAATGTTCTTTTGCAAAATGCATGCGGTTCTGTTCTTCCGGTGTGCAGTTTTAAGCCACCGCACTGGGCAGACACTGGGCTTGCAGGCTTACATGGCGCAAGACAGCTGCATCAACAGAGGAAAACCCCATGCGCCCACCATCGGATTAACATCGCTGGCAATTCCTCATGAGCCATTTGTGCGTTCCCTCCAAACTTCATTTCCTTCCAGCCAGCTCTCCTTATCTCCCTGCCTCCAATCTGTTCAGTCTTCATGTTAAATCATTTGTGCGAGGGAACATCAGGGAGGGTGTGTTAGAGACGCCCTAATGATCTCGATCTAGTCTACAGGCTCGATGTCCCTGCAGGACAAAAAAGAGCAGTGATGACGTTCTCTTTAAAGCAGCTCATGTCACAGCTAATGTCCTGACATCAGCACTGACAGCAGCTACAGCAGCAGCGGTGGCAACTTAATTTTGTCCAGTGTGATCAGCATGCGACAATCTCTGGGAGTGAAAACTGGGAGTTGAAATATGATACACTGGTGTTTTGCCAGATGAGAACTTTATCTATACATCCTCTTTTTTATTAATTTTATAACTGTATCATGTATCTCTTTTAATTTCTTTTCCTTCCTTTCAGTTTCATTTTCCTTGCTTTTATTTTGATTATTTTAATTCTTTCTCCAAAGCACTTAGAACTGCCACAGTGTAAGAAATGTGCTATACAAATAAACTTGCCTTGCCTTTATTGCTTTTAGAAACAAGGGCCAAAAGTATCAACTCTTCCTGATCCTGGCACACCTCCTGCACCCTCTGAAGATCAGACGTGAGGCGGAGTGACACAGGTCACAACCTCATGACCTTAATGGCTTTGAGCTTACAATGGGAGGTGTCGGGTAATACGTGCGAGTCAAAGGTCAAGCAGGGGTTAAAGACAGTTGCTTGTGCTAAAACAGCGGCAGGGCTCATCACTTCAGGGGACGGGGACTCTAGCAAAAGGATCACCTGCTAAACCAAGGGCTGGGATTCAGATTACACCCTCAGAAACGTCATTCATCCAAACCAGGCATCCACGTTACAATCAGTCACACAGTGTTCAGAAATTACTGTACACTGTGTGTTACACAGTCTATACATATTTCTGGTCATTCTACTAGTCACTTTTTGACAAGAATTTTACATTTCTTTCACATTCACAATTTATATATATATATATATATATATATATATACACAGCACTGTGCAGAAGTCTTAGGCACACTAGTATTTTCGCCTCAAAGAAATGATTTTAAGCCAGTTATTTATTTATTTTGTTGTAGTGTCTCAGTAGGAAATATCTCAGTGTCTCAGTAGGATATATTTACATTTTAAATGTAATTTTTTTTACATTTTTACATGATCAGGAGAGACATTAGTGAGTGTAGAGAACTGTGGTAAGCAGAACTAGGCTACTTTCAGAACACAGGCTGGGAGAAGAAACTCATTATCCAGTTATGCATTATTTCCACATCTGCAAATTATTTGACGATTACGCATTTTACTAGAATTGTAATGAGAGTATGAGACCCGTTTGTAAACCATGTTTTCCGCCAAAATAAAAGTTCAATGCCTTTTGCATCAAAATAAAAGATTATTTGTTTATCTCTTTTAAGTAGGCTATAGAAATTAGTTCTAAGCTAAAATGAAAGTTGGTTTTATTTTTTCAGTGCATGTGTTTTATTTACAATATATGGCCACTGTCATGTGACTAATATAATATTATTTGAGAATTACTGGTCTACATCATAGTTATAATATTAGTAATATTATAACTATGATGTGACCAGTAATTCTCAAAGTGTGGTCCGAGGACCACTAGTGGTCCGCCACTCGCCCCCTGGTGGTCCGCGGAAAGATGACCTAAACTAGGCAAGTGTTTACAAAATCGTCACTTTTCGCACGTACCAGTGTGATCAGTCTTCTTGGCTGGTCCCTGGAGCGTACGATCACACCGGTGTGATTAGAATGATCAGTGCATCACATGATCAACTGCTAAATTCAAATGTGCTTTCCCATGTTGGCTGGCGCCTCAGCCAGAGACAGGCGCACTCAGTGCTGCTGTCATATTCACGGACGCAATTTCCTATGGCAGGGGCTCGGCCCCCTAAACTTCTGCCTAGCCCCCCTAAAAATTTGTGATTAATGTAGGCTAGGGATTCATGTTCGCTTCAGTCTTGTTATATCAGATTCGGCGCGTTCTTCATCCTCAATCCGCACCGGTGCAGAGCAGAGAGCATGTCAGAAACAGTGTGTGTTGTGTGTGCGTGTTCATCTGAGCATCATTGGTCTGTCACTGCTCGTCAATGTCAAAATATTTGAGATGACAAATCAAAGTAGGCAGGCTTTACGCTGCTAAGCGCGAATTAACAGTGCGTCTCGACTGTTACGGTCAAGTGGTTTTTAAACGAAAAAATATCCAGGCAAACTAATATAGTTTTGTCTAATTTCACCATTTTGAACTGAAAATTAGTAAATTAAAATAGTAACGCGACATGTAATGTAATAATTAGTTTACGGTCATTGTTGTGAGGGACAATGAAAAATTAACAAGGCAGTTTATCATTTTAGGCACATGAGTAATAATGAATGTATACATATTGAGAATATAATACAAATTGTAGCCTTTAGTAGGAAAGCTATAAGGCTTCGTAGGGGAAGAGAAAGGGATGAAGAGACTGAGGAAAAAGAAAGAGTGATGGAGATGATGAGAGATTTTGACAAATAATCTACTGCCCACTGACATGGTTTTAAAGCAATTTCCTATCCTTTTTTTGGTCTTCAAACGTCTTGAAAATGCACATATCAGATAACTAAAAAATGTGAAGCCCCTACCAACCTCAAATTTAGGACCTCTTTGATTATAAAGCCCTGTCTACGGCCCTGTATTTGGCATACAAACAATAATAAATGTGTAGCCTATACATATTGTGAATGCATTTAATAAACTTAATTACCAAGCTTTAGCTTTCAATAAACATTGAAACACTGTCTGAGAAAACTTATCAGTTGACCCTATGTTTACTTTCTTCACTGACAGAAAAATGAAAAGCCTATATCAGTCAAAGCTCATTTAGGAGTTAAATTTAAACTTAAATTTAGCTTATCCTTACAATTTTGTTGTTTTTTGGGGGCGTGTTAGAGTGGGATTTTGTTAGGTGGTCCTCAGAAAAAAAATGGAAGATAAAGTGGTCCTTGGGCTGAAAAAGTTTGAGAAACACTGATGTAGACAGACACTTTACAGGGTATATACAGTAATCCTTAAGTTAAATTTACTACTTTTAATACCTTTTTTACTACCTTCAGATTTTTTAAAACCATCACGACACTGAATTGCAAGTGTTAACCAGCGACCTTCTATTACACAGATTTTACATTTATAACATACAGAAATGAATAGATTTAGAGCAAGCATTTCCATTTTTATGTTCGGTGGATTGCATTTGGAGCACGAAGTGCATTAGCTCCCATCCAGTTGACATTCCCAGCCAGGGAATGCAGTGACTGGATTTAATAGGGGAAACTGCAAAATGTGACTAAAACTAACAATTTTATCAATTTAAACTAAATGTTGGACTCATTATAGTGTTCCTAACAACTTACTAAAGATCCAGTGATCCATGAATATTGACATGCAGCCAGGATCGTGTTGTATGACATTTATGTTTGTCTGATTTCAATACCAGGGAAATAAAAGCAATATATAGACCTACGCACATAGCTAAAGCATATTTGCCTGTGAAGGCTCTATATAAAAACAATATAGGTAGGTCTAAATTGCGGATAATCACTTATATCAGGGTTATATAGCCTCTATATGATCCAGCCACTGAATATGACGTCAACATCGCAGACATACAGAGATGAGAGATCTTTGATTGTCCCAGATAAGCTAAAGCCCATATTTAACGTAAACATAACACAAACACAGAAAAGGACACCTGATAGTCTGAAAAAAAAATAATACCTAATTTTTGAAAAATAATACCTCTCAGATTACATTTTAACACTTTTAATGGCCTTAAATTTGACAATTTGATTTAACACTTTTAATACTTTTTAAAACCCACGGACACCCTGCTTTATCACAACTAAAATAGTTTTAAGTTTTTCTTTGTTCAATTTGCACACTGAACATGGGTTGAAGCTCTTAATTTTGAACCTCAAAGTGAACCAGATTGATGATTTTAACATTTAAAAAGCACAACATTTCTCTTGCAGGGAGCATGCCCCCGAACCCCCTGAGGGAAGGTGCACTCACCGATACTACTTGAAACATCTTGTGAGAAAGACTGGTACTTGCCAATAGGGGCGGTTCTACAGGGGGCAAGGGAGGGCAGGTGCCCCCCACTCTAGAGGCTTGCCCCCCAGCTGCCCTAACTTTGATGAGTCCGAAAAAAAATTTACTTGTAAAAACAACATGCCACTCCACACGCTCTAGAAATAGTGAAATAAACAATACATTTACCAAAAGTGAACAATTTAATTTTTCATTTTAAATGTAGCCTATTTGTAGCCCCTCCCCCTGATTCGACGTGCAGGCAGAGCGGCGTTCTCTCAGTCTGGCTCTCACACACCCACACACAGACACAGCGAGTTGCTTTGCTGTGGGGCGGTGAAGTGGCGCTGCAGCCCGACTGGAGGACTGAGCTGCCCAGAGCTTCTGAAGGTGAAGTGAGTTTCCCAGGTGTAGTTTAAACACACGTTCAACTTAGTTACATTTGTAATGAATGTATTGTATGCTAAAGACGATTCAGCATCACAGCAAAACAGCGGAGTCTCTTGCGTTAGCCAAAATCATCGGTCAAATCGCTCCCTCAGGATTTTTAAGAGCACTCTTCCCTTTGATTATCTAATTTCGATTTTAGTAAAGACAGACAGCTTAATAAAACATAAAATATTGTTTGTATCCATAATGTTAACTGATGGTCGCACACATCAGCAGTTCAGAGAGCGATCATTTGATTAGCTTTTCGGTTGCGCACCTAAATGGCCAAATGAATACATAAATGTATGAAAATGCCAAGTCAGAATATTCACTTAAACACAGTAGATATGTAATTCTGTAAGTATGAGAAACTATGCTCAGTCATAAGCACTCACTGTAAAAGCCCTTCACGATTAATATTGAAACTTTGTTTGCTAAATATTTTTTTAGTTTTTAGTTGTCTATGGACCTAATAATTACCCTAATACTGTTGAAATTTTATTGAAAAAAGCATGCCTTTAATAATATTATTATATAATGTATATCTTTTACTGAGACTCTTTGTGAAAATGCATTAGGCCTAACCATACATTTTTTTTTAAAAAATGTCTCTTTGAGTCAAAAAGGGTACCCGACCCCTGAGCTAAGCAGTTCTATAAATCCAATTCCTCTCAGATATCACTCAATGAAACCAGGTTATAACTGGGGAAATAACAAATACAATAGGATTAAGTAGTCTAAACATACAGTAACTGGTGTGTGCATGTGATAAATATGTTAGGGCCCGAGCACCGATGGTGAGAGGACCCTCTGGAATTGCTCTGTTACTGTATTAGGGCCCAAGCCCTGAAAGGGCGCAGAGCCCTATTGTTTTCCTTCCGATTATTTATTTTTTTTATTTTTTTTTTTTTTTTTTTTTTTTCTTTCTAGCGACTATTCGGGCACTTTTGAGGCCCTTAACATGCTCGAAAACTCTTGAAACTTTGCACACGGGTCAGAACCCGGCGGCCATCAGAGCCGGGCTGAAGCTGGTACCCGGGCGTGGCAGGGCGGCTCGTCAGCGCCCCCTGGAATGGGGTCCGAACACCTGGTCCATAACTCAAACACACTTGCATGTAATAATATGAAACTCGGTACACATGTCGATAGCAGAATTTCATCTATACCTCGCGTTCTTACTTTTACCCCAGCCCAACAGGAAGTCGGCTATTGAGGTTTTTTTGTAAAACACACGCAATGAACTTTTAAATACTCCTCCTAGAGCTCTGATCCAAATTCGACGAAACTCGGTCAGCGTGAAGTCAAGACATTGAGGATGAAAGTTTGTGTGGGGATTTTTGATATCTCGAACGGTTTGGCCGTGGCGAGGAAACGAAACTATGGCGAGAACGTGAAACAGGAAGTGTGTCATAACTTCAGCATACATTAACTGATCTGGATGAAACTTCAGCAGTGCGTTCGCTGTAAGAGGACGATCACATGGATGTGACTATTGTGAGTCAAAGTTATAGCGCCACCAACTGGCAGCAGGAAGTGTGTCACTTTCAAAATGCTTTGAAATCACCCTCTTATTTTTACCCGATTTGCTTCAAACTTCATCTGTATAATGTACATACACGGCAGATGAAGACCTATGAATGGATTCTTGATATCTTTGAAACTGTTGCCGTGGCGACGCATCAAACTTTACCATTCTTTAGGATGCATTCTTTTAGGGATTCGAACATTTGTCCATAAATCAAACACACGTGCATGGATTAATATGAAACTCGGTACACTCATAGATCACATCAGGCCAAACAACTTTCGTGCTCTAAGTTTTCCGACAGTTGAACGGAAGTACGGGAATTATGTTTTTTTTTTTAAATAATTGTCCTAGAAAAACATCAAATTACAACCCATGCTGTTACCAATCACCACCAAACTCGGTGTGCATGAAGTCAAGACATTGAGGATGCTATATTCCGGACGGATTTTTGATATCTCGAACGGTTTGGCCGTGGCGGATTTTTTTGACTAAAAAAGGACACATAAAGTGTGTTATAACTTGGTTAGTTTTACTGACAGTTACAAAACTTGCCGTGTATATTGTTCTATTCAAGCCAAACAACTTTCTAATTAACAATAATAAGCTCAAACCCACAGAAAGTCAGATATTGTAGTTTGAATATGATCATGCTCTTTCTGAGCCTAGGCCTGTCACACAGTCTGTGTGTGTGTGTGATTGAGTCTTTTGACACACAGTCTCTGTGTGTGTGTGTAGGGGGAGGGGGCTTAATAATTTCACTGTGTGTCTGGCCTGCTAAAGTAAATACATTTCTTAAGCCTGGTATTTTTTAAATAAGTTTTTGTTTTTATTTTTTATAAGTAAAGACATATAACCTGTTTAATTGTAGTGCATTGACAATAGTTTTATATAATTAGTGTATTAATTAAATTAACTTGGTCCATAAATCAAAAAGGAAGTGTGTTAAAACTTCTGCATACATTAACTGATCTTGATGAAACTTCAGCAGTGTGTTCGTTGTAGAGGCGATCACATGGATGTGACTATTGTGAGTCGAAGGCTGCGTTTGCACTTGGCATTAACATGCGATCACCGTGATCTGATCAAGCAGGATCAATATCAGTAGCCAAATCAGGACATGGTGCAGTTTACATTTGGTCACATTAAGTAGCCTCTGTATCATAGATAGAAGGAGGATTTTCTGTTCCTGCCATAATATTTAAATTAGATATGTTGCACAACACCAGATTAGAGAGTAGAAATGATGCAAATAAAACAATGTCCCAGTTGCTTCACTCATTGACTTGCAATCTCCAGTAATTAGATAAAAAAAAATGTTAACAAGAGTTATCTTCCAAGATTGATCAGTACAAAAATAACTGGGTTGATCAGTAAAACAAGTCATATCATCGAATCATCTGGTTTTAAGGTTATAGGCCGTTGCAATGACTATATTGACAGAAATGGGAAATTGGTTAACATGCAAAGACATTCAATAAAAACATTCAACATTTTAAAAAAATCAGATTGCGAATTATTCCTGTGGCAAAGCAGCATGCACAGCTCTTATTTAAGATCATCATGACTGACTGTGAATGTACAGCGAAGTCGCCTCGTTCAGATAATGTTGCACAATTGAAATGAAAAATGACACACATAGTATACCATGTAAGCCTAAATTAACTGTTTTAAAGATAAACGTTTATTGTCAGATTCAAATAAGTTTTTCATTTCTTGTCTAAACTGCGTCTGTGGCCATTATTTTCTCACAGCCACGCGGGAGACTGGATGGGTCAGATTTCAAGTTCGTCCACCTGTGAATGCACGACACGATGGCTGGATTGCGTTTACACTGAGATCCGATCACAAGCATCCTCGGACTACCTACGAACCTGGACTGAGCCGAATCAGATAACATTCGAATCAGAAGCGCAACTTTACACTTGTCTTTTCAGATGTGTATGTGGACAACATCCGGATACAGGCTCGCATGTTGGTGCCAGGTCTCGACGCAGACCAAATATATAGCGCCACCAACTGGCAGCAGAAAGTGTTTCACTTTCAAAATGCTCTTTGAAAATCACACTCTTACTTTTACCCAATTTGCTTCGAACTCCATCTGTATAATGTTGACGCGCAGATGGAGAGCTGTGGAAGGCATTCTTCAGATATCTAAGATAATGTTGCCATAGCAGGCGCATCGAAGCTTAACATTCCTTTTTTTGATGATTTTGACTCTCTTCAGCGGCTTTTGGGGCCCTTAATGGGGTTTCTGAAAAACTCTTGAAACTTTGCACACAGGTCCGATCCCACAGCCGATTCAGAGCCGCGGGCTGAAAGATGGTACCCGGGGTCTGGCAAGGGGGGCTAGCACAGCGCCCCCTGGGACGCGGGTCCGGAAACTTGGTCCCATGAATCAGAACAGGGTTAAGTTTTTGCACGTCGTGCAGAATAACCCTAAAGGCACCAAGGGTGGCGGTGCCACCGGCTTTGTCTGTGTATATATATATATATATATATATATATATATATATATATATATATATATATATATATATATATAAAATATAGCTGCGAGCAGCGATGGAGGGCCAAAGCCGGCGGTACCGCCATCCCGGTGCCTTTAGGCACCGGGGTTGGTGCCACACGGCTTGGGCCGACGGTGGCTGCTCGCAGCTATATTTATTATTATTCTCCAAGATGAATCGTACTTTTGAGGGCCTAATTCTGATTTTATATTTGTTATAAGCTACTTAGTAGCTACTTGGCCCTACAGAGTAATGTAATAGAAGGATAACCAGAGATTTCACATATTGACTTCTGCAGGCAAGAGTAGTTGAAGAAAGTAGCTGGAGCCTAACCATGAAAAGAAAAAATATTTTTGCAAAAAAAAAAAATCCAAAAAATCAAAAGTAGTACACAGGAGGAAGAGCGTGAGAGAAATGAAAGGCAGTAAACTGTAGAGACCAGGAGGGTAATTTGTGGACTGTAATTATACCTTCTTAATTATAATAAGAACTGGAGTATTGTCAGCTGTTTTATACCTGTCCTCTGCATCTTGGACACAAATATTAAAATTTTTAAAATAAATTTTCATTTAGCTTTTTATGCTTTTACTTTTTTTTTTAAATGCACAATTTTGTTTGAACACTGCACTGGGCTTATTCCTGTTGTGAATTAAAAACCTTTGTAGTGTGTAAGGGCACGATTAAACAATATCTACTATAGTTTAAAAGTGTTTTTATGTTTGTCTTGTTAAAGCAATTCACATATAGGGATTGCCATATACCGTCTACCCCTGCCACCCTGCCAAGACCTCTTGCCACCCCTTTGCCCCCATGTAAAATTTTCTCAGATCCGCCACTGTTGCCAATGCAATTCGAGATTTGTATTTTAGTTATTTCATCTCTATATATTCAAGGGCGTACAAACTCGGTTGTATTCATGTTCATATGTAGTGGACCAGTCTGGGCCAAAATGCCCGGGCCACTTTTTTGTCTTAGTCCAGCCTTGTCTTGTAAAAAAATATATAGTTAAGAGTAATTTATTCCTGTGATCAAAGCCAAAAGTTCAGCATCATTACGCCAGTCTTCAGTGTCACATGATCCTTCAGAAATCACTCAGATATGATTTGCTCAAAAAACATTTCACAATTATAATCAGTGTAAAACAGTTTCTTTGATGAATAGAAAGTTCAAGAGAGCAGCATTTTTTTTGTAACATTGTCAAAAAACATTTTTGTCTTTTGATTAATTTAATGTGCTATTTTTTTTAAACGAATATCATTTGTAACATTATTATCATCTTAACTGACACCAATTTAAAGAATTGATGAATAAAGTATTCATTTTAAATTTCTTTTTTAACTTCTGAACAGTAGTGTATTATTCTTTGAACGCCTATTTATCAGTTCAGTTCTTGAAATTGTACCTTCACAGGGGAATCGCTGAAGAGATCTTGCGTGTCCTCATCCAGTTTGTCCTGGTTCCAGGAGGCCCAGAACTATCCCACTGCTCTGAGGACCCGGGTCACGTGACGGCAGATGGACGTCAGCGCTCCAGCAGGGATCGTCCTGTACACAATAATGAAAGATCCGCTTTTCAGACAGAAGTCTATCCACACATGCTCAGTTTCAGAAATCACATCACATCAAGACTATATATAGAGATATAGAGATGAGATATGAGTATGGGACTGGACATCAATACACACACTAATCATGTTAATCTAATATAACATTCCCTCTAAACTATCATGCAGGACCACATTGATCCTGTGACAAACTGAAAAACAAAAAAGACTAGAGATGCGAACTAATGAAAGATCATCTCCTCAAATGAAGTCTATCCACATATGCACTGATTTACAGAAATCATGTGTGCACACAAGCAAAAAAGCGGTGATGTCAGTCACCTGCGGCATGGGGATATTGATGAAGAGCTCATCGTCACTCGTGTCCATGACCTCAGACTGGAGCTGTGACTCCTCAAGCACACGTTTAACAGCAGGCCTGTCTGCTTTATCCTACAGCAAAGACACATCTGTTGGCATTTCATCTAAGGAACACCTGCTCACATGACCATAGCGTGAAACATCCACAAAACCTTTTTCTGTAAGACAGTCATCGATATTATCACAGACTCTAGCAGAGGCTTGTGTGAAAGGTGCATACACTACAGCTGCAGAAGCTAATGACGCCACATCTGGACATGAGGCATGCTGGGATGACGGCTTAAGAGAAATAAAGTCAGGTCTGCCGTAATCAGAGACACAGCAGATGTTGCGACTTAGCAGGAGAATACTTAGAGACTCTAACAAATGAGGATAGGGCACAGTCACCCTCACCAACAAGGGGGACAAAACAGCATGAAGCTTTAGGAGAAAACATGCAAGAAATTCTACGTACACACACACACACACACACATACATAATATATATATATAAACACACACACACACACACACACATATATACATATATATATATATATATATATATATTGGGGTGTAACGATACACAAAACTGACGGTTCAGTTTTCCCACCGTTTTGACATCTCGGTTCAGTTCGATTCGGTTCGGTTTTGAAAGCTAAAATGGCTTTTTTTTCTTTCTTTTTTTACCAGTGGTTTAATGAAAAAAAGGGTCTTTGTCTTTAAATTAATTCAATTACAATTTAACATTTCACAAGGATTTAAAAAAATCTGCTATGCTGTAAACTATATCAGGAGCCACACATTACTATAACATTAAAGGTTGTAGACTTTTAACCTAAATTCAGATGCTATTTATTTTTAGATATAATAATCAACACACAACACATTGTATGAAAACATGTAAACTGAACATAAGGCAGTTTTTGCATTAACTTGTGTTTTTACTCTTATTTGTTGTTGAAATATAATAATTTACACAGTTGTAATTTTCATGAAAGACATTAAACATACATTAAATAATCAAGATATCATAAACAGGTTAAGCAAAATATAATATACATAGTGCATTTCTTCAGTGCAAGAGTTCATTTATAGGAAGTTGTGGACACTGAATCACTTGCCTGTTGAGGTAAATATAATGCTAGGACAAGCTAAGCTATGCTGTTTTCTTGACGTCTTTCCGCGGCTAAAACACTGAGCGAGTACACAAGTTATGATGCCTTTCAGTAAGTATACTGTATCTTTCAACATACCTTCAGGTGTCTTTTCTGTAACTGAGGAAAGATGGTCGCGTTTCTACTGCGCGTCGCGCTGCCGCTTGAAATGAGGAGCCTATAGTAAGCACACAGCTGTCTGTCACTCCACATCAAAGAGCGCCAAAACGCCATTTATTGTTTTATTTTCGTGATCAAAGACACAATTGGAAAGATTACACCTTGCTTGTTATCGAAAGTAACAAAACACAGAGCTTGTTATTTGGTGTTAATGGTGGTTAGGCTACAAAACTGAATTCGTTGTGTACATAAGACATGAAGTCCATTGAGCCGGGCTGGGCGGGCCGGGGTAGCAGGGGCGGGGCGTGTTCGGTACGCAATGACAGTATCGCGATTCGAATCGTAAGTTCAGTATCGACGGTTTTCGGTTCGGTTCGAAAATCGTTACACCCCTAATATATATATATATATATATATATACACACACACACATATATACATATATATATACACACACACACACACACACACACACACACACACACACACACACACACACACACACACACACACACACACACACACACACACACACACTATATATATATAAATATTTTTTTGTGTGTGTTTGTAAAAATACCAAATATTTGCAAATATAACAAATATTCCATTTTGTTTCAAAATCAACATTTGCTGCACATCTGCATTATGCAGTGGTCTAAGACCAATTATATCACGGCAGGATTCTCTGGACACAGCGTGTTTCCTGAATCAAAACACTTATGGCAGGCGTTGACCGATCTATGGCTTATCATGTGAGACCATGCATTTTTCTGGTACATGATTTCTGAGATAAAACTCTTTTTATTAAGAGCGTAAAAAAAATGTTTTAGTAAACCTTTTTTTTGTTGCACAAATTAAACACCACACTAAAAAAATTGAAAATATTATATTATTAATTAATTAATTAATATTAATAAATAAATAAATAGTAGTCAGCAGCTGTAAAAAATATATATATATATTGATAGTGATATCATTACCAGTTACTCTAACACAGACCTGTGCTGCCCTCTGCTGGTGCACCGCCACGTCCGCCATACAGATGACGCATACATGCATTCATAAAATGAAATATTCAACTTATACAAAATTATTTGAATGGAATGCCTGTGTAGTGGAGTGGAGAAACCCACCCGCTCGATCCAGCTGATGTCCTGAGGTGCTTCTCCCTGAAGCTGGTAAACAGCCAGCCTGAGCAGAAAGTTACTGATATCTTCAGGAACATCAGAGCGAATCGCTTTAAAATCACTCAGATCTGTTGAGGAATAAAACAGAAGTAACCAAAAAAGATGAATTATCCATTAATATGACCTCTTTTAGATTATGAGAGTGTTCTGATGTTTTAGAAGCGAGAGTGTGCTGATGTGTTTGACCTGAGCGGGCCGGAGTGGAGGCGAGGTGTTTTCTGATGGTGTTGTAGAGGTCCGCTGAGAGTCCAGCTCTGCCCGTGTCCACAGCACAGCCCGCCTTCTGTGCCTGAAGCAGATGAGTCTCCACCACAGCCAAGGGCAGTGAGCGCGCGTCTGCCACCTGCCTCTACACAACACAACCCCATCACACCACAGCCACTGGCAGCGAGCGCACATCTGCCAATCCACTTCTGACCTCCGAGACGGAGTTATGATCTATATGACCTTATTTTTATTGTGAGTATTAGGCAATATGATTATTGCTGATCACTGTTGATATGCTTTATTTTTACTATAGAACTCTTATGACAAACTTGTCTTCTAACATCTTCAACTGTTGCGTATACCGAGCTGCAAGACACATTTGTAAACGACTTTACTCTGACCCTTTGTGTGAGCGGTCTTTAACACCGCGTGGTTTATATACATGTTGCTGCTGCTCAGGCTCACATTTATGGCACACTCACCAAACAAGAGAAAACGTGCCTCAAACCCCGTTTCACACCGTTTCTAGGAAACAGTTAGCCCCAGGTAAACACCACCTCCATCACACCACGCTCAGATCATCGACCCGAAATTCATTTGAAACATGATGATGCAATTAATTTAAAAGACAGGCTAGAGACTCAGTACATCTTAAGTACAATGAACCTACAATTTAAGCTGCAGGCGTTTTTCCTCTTTGTCGTCATCTCTGTTCAATATCTGCAATTGCAGTCATTCGCTGAATTGTCAACTTTACTTGAGTTGTACTTCGAACACCCTCAACAAGGCACAGCGCAGATGAACACAGTGTTTGAGGAGAGTGTGCGGCAGTCCGTCACCGCGCCAATGTGGATACTGGCATTCAGCATTCAGCAACAGAGCATTGCGTGACTACATGTAATGTCCTTCCAATATGTATCCTTGTTTTCACACGGGTCTGTTTGCAGTCTCTTTTTCTGTAGCCACTCTGAAGTTCGAACGAAGTATTTTGCATTTTACAACAGATGAATCTCTAGTTGTCACTGGTGACTGTCGTTTAACCTTTCTGGATCCGCCATCAAATTGATAAGTTTAATTATATCAAGTGCTGTGAGAAAAGGCTATAAATCTCCACCTTCAACATCCTCACACTCATAGTCTACTAGCCAAGACTCTTCTTTATGTGTACAGATGTGATGTAATGTCTCAATATAGATGTGACGTAATGACTCAATATAGTCTACTAGCCGAGACTCTTCTTAATGTGTACAGATGTGACGTAATGACTCAATATAGTCTACTAGCCGAGACTCTTCTTTATGTGTACAGATGTGACGTAACGTCTCAGATATAGTCTACTAGCCGAGTCTCTTCTTTGTGTACAGATGTGACGTAATGCCTCTATATAGTCTACTAGCCGAGACTCTTCTTTATGTGTACAGATGTGACGTAATGACTCAATATAGTCTACTAGCCGAGACTCTTCTTTATGTGTACATGCAAAGTAATGACTCAATATAGTCTACTAGCCGAGACTCGTCTTTATGTGTACATGCGAAGTAATGACTCAATATGAAGAGTTCAGATGCAAAAGCCTCTAAATGCCTTTTGCAATTTTCTTCTAAAATGACAATTTTTATCAAGCTTTTATATTTAAGTTCAGTAATTTCACTTAAATGACAATTAATAGGTAATCTTCATTGCCATTTAAGTGAGATTACTGAACTTAAATGTACAAGCTTGAATAAAAATGGTCATTTTAGAAAAATTTCAAATGGCACCTAGAGGCTTTTGCATCTGAACTCTTCATATAGCCTACTAGCCGAGACTTCTTCTTTATGTGTACAGATGTGACGTAATGAATCAATAGTCTACTAGTCGAGACTCTTCTTTGTGTACAGATGTGACGTAATGTCTCAATATAGTCTATAGCCAAGACTCTTATTTAGGTGTACAAATGTGACCTACTGAATCAATAGTCTACTAGCCGAGACTCTTCTGCTAGCCTACTAGCAGAGATTACTCCTTTATGTGTACAGATGTGACATAATGACTCAATATAGCTTATACTAGCCAAGGCTCCTTTATGTGTAGAGATGTGACATAATGAATCAATAGTCTACTAGCCAAGACTCTTCGTTAATGTGTACAGATGTGACGTAATGTCTCAATATAGTCTACTAGCCAGACTCTTCTTAATGTGTACAGATGTGACGTAATGACTACAATATAGTCTACTAGCCGAGACTCTTCTTTATGTGTACAGATGTGACGTAATGTCTCAATATAGTCTACTAGCAGAGACTCTTCTAAGGCTCAATCCCAATTCACCCCATGGCCCTTTCCCTTAGCCCTACCCCTCTGTTTTGCGCGTTCACGTCTAGGGGTAGAGTGTCCCGATTCTTGTTGAGATCGAGGGTAGGGCGAAGGGTGCAGGGCTACATAGCCCTCGAAACAGAGATTTTTCAGAGGCACACTCCAAACGGAGGGCTGAGAGAAAGTTCACGGAATGCATCGCAAATCACCGGCGAGATGGATCGCAAGCGGTTAAACATTTAAATTTAGCGCCATATGATTCCACCACGCACTTTATTTACTCTTATAATAACACTATAGCCGTTTAAATTAAGAATTGGTATAATAAATTTACCTTTCCGATCAGAAAAGACATACATTTCGAGGAAGGGATGTTATAATCATCATGTTGATTCAAAGTTAAGAGCAGCTGCGCTGATTGTCAGTTGTTGTCATGGAGAAATCTTGTAAAAGCTATGTAACGGCAGAGCCATCGCAGACGACTGATGACAGCATCGGGTTCATGAAGAGTTGTTCCATTTTGTAGGGGAATATTTCAACCCCTTGGCCCTTATAACTCCGTTTTAAGGGCCAAGGGTACACTCAAAACAAGGGTAGGGCCAAGGGTGAATTGGGATTGAGCCTTAATGTGTACAGATGTGACGTAATGTCTCTATATAGCCTACTATACTATAGTCTACGCAATGACATGCTCGAATCTCCCTTGGAAATACACCAGTAGCGTATTGACCCAGCTACACAACCGAGACTGCACTTAAGGAAGTAATATGAGGTGAATGCCGTACCATGCTCTTGTGCTCCACCTGGAAAAGCCTGTACGTGACGGAGACGCTGTCTGGCAGAAGCTGGCCCACAGAACCTACGCCTGCTGTCTGGACGGGTGGAGTCGGGCTGGAGGAAACATCCGCCTGATTCATAGAACAACTCATTATCATTACCATAACCATACAGTGTCACACTTCATCCTAAAAATGATAAATCAAGCCCTGAGAGAAGCATCTGGAGCCAGTAACATCCACTATGAAATGTATGGGCAAAAATTTGGTGGCATTAAAGCTACAATGTCATTTTTTTTTTTGCTGCTGGGGGCGCTAACCTCTTACAATAACAAAGGCGTAGGTTTATGACGCAAAGCATTAGGCGGAATGATGGGACTTTCCGTCATGCTGATGGTCTAATGTTTATGGATGAGTGAATACGCTGATGTTATCATGACTGATGTGAAGCAGAGCGCGTGTGTTAATGAGAGACAGAACTCAGCCCCACACGAGAGTTTGTTAGACAAATGAAACGTGTGAAGTAACGCAGCGCTGCTTTACTTGGTCTACACTGGCCTATTGCGACCAATAAATCAATTAATCGTGCACTCAAAAATGAGCTCGTTAATTTTTCGGCTACCATAATTTCCATTAGCATGCTTGTTTGTTTTCCTTGTCTCTCTCTACCAAAGAGCCTTAATGACAACTCTCAGTTCCTTAGCGCAGGAGCAGTCAACTAGAGCTTGAATTCTCTGTCCAAGCTCAACATTTTCGACACTATCCTCGGGCCGGGCCGGGAGAGCGTGCACTCCCAACGCAATAAAAGTGCGGCACAGCACTGAGATTTGATGGCCGAGTGCGAGCGCGGGCGGTAATACTAATAGTGCTAATAATGAGTCTCTGTGTGTGCGGGCTGTGGGACAGAAAAACCATTTGCAGGTCTCCTGCAAACTAAATAAAAATAAAACTAATAGATTTTTATTCATCTGTTGCAGAAAAGCAACAAAAAACACTAAAACAAAATAGAAACAATTTACAGGCCACAGTTTCTATTCAAACAAGTTTGCAGTGTTGAGCGATGTAGCCTATCACAGACATACGTGTTGATTTCTTGAATGCAATGGCCAATCAGAAGATTGGCATTTAAGAAAGACTCCCCTTACTGCTCAAAACTGACATTTTGTTCAGTGCTGACTTCTGTATGCTGGCAAATCCTCTAATTATAACTAAGTGTAGATATTATGAAAGATTCAATGTGCAGCCAGCTTCATTGATAATAACAGAGATGTGTGAGATCGCGATGAACTGTCAGTTTTTTAGGAATTATTACGGGAGTGCACTTTGCACGCACTCAGTCATGCCAGACCATGCATGCAGTAACATTAGCCTGCTTGCTTTTATGTTAAATTATCAGTGTTTTGTGTGTTAATGCTTTAATAACAAATAATTTATCATAGGGTAGGGTTGAGTTTTGTTTATACCCATTTTATTTATTGTTTTTGGTATTTATTCAAGTGCATTTATTAACAGAGACTGAGAGACTTTTATTGTTTTGTTCATTTATTGTGGATATTTAAAATGTTTTCCATTTTCAGTGTTAAATAGTCTTAAAAATAAAAGTTTGTTGATCTTTGAAAAAGGTGTACCTGCATTATTATGCCATTATCATTACTTTAGATTACTTTAGTCTAAGAACGAAATTATTATCGTTTATCGCAATAATTTCTTGGACAATTTATTGTCCAGCAAAATTTGTTATCGTAACAGGCCTAGTCTACACCACACACTAAACTGCATTTAACTATGTGATAGTTTGTTATATGTATGAGACTACCTGTGAGCTAGATCAACATTAAAATAACATACTAATCATATTCTAACATTTCATTATGTTGAACTATATAACATCGATTAGTTTCATGTACATTTCCTCACCTGTCTAATAAAGTACATGCAACACTCTTGTTTTCAGTCCTCTTTTTGTCTCAAAGTCTGCTTGCCATGGTCCAAAATGTTTGAACAAAACAACAAAAGTGTGAGTGCGCCAGTCGGCGTAACCCAGCTGTCCACGTCTGGTGACTATGGCAGTACGAGCGGAAACTGAGGATAAAGCAGTTATGATGCCATTGACTGGCGACCCTTCACCCCTGCTCAAACGCCCGGTTCCTTCCGTTATTTCCTCGCAATTTTCTCACAATACCCAAAATGTTTCCAACTATTTGTAAACCATAAGTAATCAACTAAACAAAATATATAACACTGGCCTAGTGGGTTTCAGATATTTTACTGCAAAATTATTACATGTTGCACTGTATTATGTACTAGCATGAAATACCCGCAAGAGCTATGCACTCCCACGTTTACTGCTAATATGTTTGAGGTATGGTTGGCTTTAGGAGTAAAGTTAGGGTTAGGGTTAAAATAAGGGGTTAGGATTACAGGGTGTTAAGAGTATAACTACAACTGTTAATTAAATGCAAGTACTTTAAATATCTTAAAATGCACCAACATGTATGTAATTAGTAAGTATATTAAATCTAATGGTTAAGTATATAGTAGTTAAGGACACCTGAAATAAAGTGTGACCCTACAGTCATTATTTTGCACATCAAATTATCAATATTTTTGCACACCGTTCAAAAGTTTAGGGATCACATTTTTAAAGAAATTAGTCATTTTATTCAGCAAGGATACATTCTGTTGCATCAAAAAAAGCATAAAACAATGCAGGCTTGGTGGTCATAAGAAACGTCTTTCAAAAAAAAAGTTTGATCCCAAACTTTTGAAGAGTAATGCCCAATATGCAGTGTTTAGCCGTGTGCTAGTGTGCAGTACCTGTAAGCTGTGTGTCTGACAAATCGGGCGGATGACCTCGATCAGAGGCGTGAGCACGGATGCTTTGGCTTCTGAAACACCTGTCCACCTGCTTCAAACTGGATGTTGAGAGCACGGCCTGCCAAATAAAGTCCACATGAAGCCTCAAAATATGACACATGACAGGCATGTCTGCCAAAGGTTTAACATCACCACCTTATAACACTGTTTTATTTATTCTTTTAAATCATCAGGTACAAATTTGGCTTTTTTTAACAAAGTGAAGGTCACATAAAATGGTCCATTGTTTAGGTTCAATGGCATACGCGATGTGTGAAGCACAGCTCACACAAAAGGCTCCATCAATCCAAGCAGCTTTCTCTTGGTCAGCTCGGCATATTCAAGTGACAAGAACGAAATCTGCATCATCTGGAACTTTTCTCACTAAAAAACTCCCAATGGCACAGGATTCCCAAGTCGAGTGACTGGATACTACAATATCCAACATTATTCCAAAGGCCATCAAACCCTTTCCTTCGAGCTAAACATTACCTTAATTTTGCCATGTCCAACAGGATCTTATTGGTTCGCCAGATTGGAGCTGGTGGGATGTCTCTGAGACTAGCTAACTTCTGACGCTACAGAACACCAGCAGACCGTACAGTTCAGACTGCAAAAGACAGACGAAACAAGACAGAGAATGAAAAACAGATTATGGCTGTTGTTTCACGAGAGAGTACGCTGCAGAAATCATTCAGTTACTCTAAAGAAATCAGAAGGATTGATAAATGTCAGCACTCTGCTCATCCTCACTCTGTGGCAGAGCTGTTTGTGACCCTGGACCATACATTTATGATATGGTAAGAAATTTACTTTCTGGTCTTTACTGAAAGGGTTTATCTTTACTGAATTATCTTTAAAGGGTTAGTTCACCCAAAATGAAAACTCTGTCAGTAATTGGAAGGGAGAGTTCATGTTGCTCAAACACTGTAAGACTTTCATTAATCTTTGGAACATAAATTAAGATATTTTTGATTAAATCTAGAGATATTTGTTTAAACTCCATATGCTTCTTATAGGTTCCTGTTCTTTGTGATCCCATGTTTCAAACTTTAGTTAGTGTGTAATGTTGTTAAAGTATAAATGTTGTTAAATTATAAATAATATCTGTATAATTATAAAGCTCAAAGTTCAATGCCAAGCGAGATATTTTATTTAACAGAAGTAGCCTACATCGAACGGCCCGTTGGACTACATCCCTCTACATCTTCTTTAATGACGTCAGTAGAACAGTTTTCTGACTAACGTCCGCCTACAGGAATGCTCCCTCAACTCCCTCAAACCGAATTCATTCGAAAATGCTGAATCATTCAGTAATGAAAACAGGATGAGTGTTCCTGTGAGATTCGCTGGGGTTCTGCTGTGATTTTTGTTTGGAGCTATTTTCACTGCTGAAACAGAACAAAAACAGCCAATATTGTATCTAAAATGTAAGTGACTAAAATTTTATTGTTTATTGAACTGTTGCAGGAAATCAATGTCACATTTTCAATCGCAGATGGTATTCAGGAAAAATAATTGAGGCTGCTTAACACATAGGCTATGTTAAAATATAGACACTCCACATTTAGATGTTTTATATGCACTATGTTGTTAACTGTTAACTTGTTAGCAGAAGAGGGGATTGGGATTTGGGATGATTTTTAATGAAACTTGGAGAGGCGGATGGAGGTTACACTTTAATGCATCATGCGATGTGTGCGTGCCTAATGCATGCATTTGTACGTGTTCGTATATGAATAAAAGTGTCCTAAATGACAAAAAACAAAACAAAAACAAAGACTTGTATATGTATTATAGTTCAGTTTGACAGAACGATGTGTGAAATAGTTCGCCTCAAAGTTTTTTTGTTCGTGTATTTATTTAATTCCTATTATTCTTCCCAAGCTCATAAAATAATTTGGGTCACACATATTTGGACAGGGTTAAATTGAAAAGTTAGGAAATAGTTTCTGGTGAAAAAGAACGGTTAAGATTGAAATTTGGATAAATGCTGCTGTACCGAGAATTTTAGGTTTCTATGTAAGCATCCACCCACACCCACCTACACAATCGTCTATGTGCACTGGAACAATCATACATTAAACGCATTAAACTAGGTTTACAAAGACATGAAACTTACCGAGATTTCACATAGTGAAACTGTGCAAAGTATCTGTGTGAGACAGCTCTCAGATTTAATAAAAAATATCTTAATTTGTGTTACAAAGATGAACGAAAGTCTCACAGGGTTGGAACAACATGAGGGAGAGCCATTACTGACAGAGGATTTATTTTGGGGTGAAAAATGAATACGATCATTTATACCCATACAATGTATTGTTGGCTATTGCCACAAATATACCTGCGTAACTTTGTGGTCCAGGGTCACATTTACATTCAGTACCTGTAGCTGGATCTCTTTAGCAGAGACCACTGGAGTTTGGGCTCAGACATCAGTGCGATCTGGGTTGATCTGGGAGCTGATCTGTTAACATATTAAATAACATAATGCCAAGACATTTTGAGACATGACACAGTAAATGGAACAAACCTCTGAACAACATACACCAACCATAACCAAAGAAAAATGCTAATTTGGAGGCAACATTTCAGTAAATATTCATGTATAATTCATACCTTGAGGATAAAACTGCTTTCTCCACCATCTGAGGCATGTCAACACCAGAACTGACCTTTGACCTCTGAAAAGAAACAAGAGAGGGCTGCAGAAAACAATAAAATCAAGCATTTAAAAGTCAAACTGTTTATTCAAAGGAAGATTTCAGCATTGATACTGACCCGAGTGAGATCTGGCTGTGGGTCAGAAGCAGTAAACCCAACATGAGCTGGATCTGCATTTCTCCTGCAAAGAACACCAGGAATACAGTGAAGAACGCACACAGAGATCATTAAGCCACGCTAGTTTAACTGGCAGGAAAATGTCTGATGTCTGCTATTCTGCAATGTCACAAAATAACACCTTTCACAGTGTCAAATGAAGTACATCATAAAAAATAAAAGGAAATACAATGTTAATCACTGAAGATTAAAAACACAAGAAAACTTTCATTAGATGTAAGCTATGTATTAGATTGAATGCACTGGAATCTGTGAGCAAAATAACCTAAAAACTGTCCACAACCCTCTCAGGTTTGCCACGTGGACCCAGTGTGTCCTTGCCTACATAGCCACAGCACATGTGTGTTTGCGTGTGTTGAGAGCGCTGATGATGGGGTGTGTGCGGGTCTTACCGTGGTACGGTACTGCCTCTGATGAACAGATCCCTGTTGGGCTGCAGCAGGAGTCGCCTGTGCCTCTCATCTTCAGCTGTACTCAGCCACGACTTGCCCTGGGTCAAGCATTCACAAACAATCTGGATGAATATAGCATGTTTTTTTTTTCCACAAGAGTATGCATTAAAAACATTGTTGAAGATATTTAACATTTTACGCATAAAGTCTGTGATAATTCTAAGAAATACTATAAAGTGTACTTGGCACCTAAAATTCCCCCTATTTATATTTTAACATAAATACCACCATCATGAGAGGCAGTTTTATAGATTTGCATGCATCCAGACCAATGTGGAGTTCATGCTGCCTCCAATAAAAGTGCTGAAATTACTCTCCAATGACACGTTGTTCCTCTCTTCCATTGGCTGAAACTGCAGTCCCACCTTTCTTCTCCTCAAGCGACGCACCCTTAAAACATGTTTACTTAAAGGTATACGAGTAACCTTGAGTGTGAGTACCTTGGGTGTGAGTTTACAGAGAGTGGCGAATTTGTTTTGGCCTGTGGCTTCCATCAGAAATTTCTCAGCAACCAGTTCTCTGCTGAGAGCTTTCCACCAGGTGTCTGAGATGTCCCTGCCGGTGCCGAACAGAGAGTGCTTCCGAAAGCGATCGGGAACCCGCTGAGAGCTCTGGAGGAGAGAAGACATATTAATTTGTAGTTCTGAGTTTAAAAACTCATGTTTGAAAGATCAAGGCCTCATTGACGCACTATAAAAGATATTTTTCCTTTTGCGTCCCTTCATGGAAATATCTTGAGAAGCTTCTTGGTAACACTTTCCTTGAAGGGGTGTGCATAGAACTGAAATGACACCTTCATAATCATGACACATGACAGGTTGTGTTGTCTTAGTAATGTCAAGATTGTCATAACAAAGACATCTCAAACAATGTCATATTTGCATTAAAAATGCCATAATTGAGCGAAAGATAACTTGACTTGACAACTTGACATTATTAAAACAACACAACCGGTCATAAATATGTCATAAAAAATGATAACAGATTATCAAACTTAAAAAAGCACTTAGCTTTAAGGTGTAACATTACATTAAACTGTCAGGTGGTTGGTTTTGACATTGGCTGTCATGAGGCCATAATAACATTTAATGACAAATTCAGTTTGTACCACTGTAGTTGAGGTCAAGAAAAAAATTCATGACACAGTTATAACGGTCTCATGACAGCCAATGTCAAAACCAACCATATGACAGTGTAATGTAATGTTACACCATAAAGCCAAGTGGTTTCTTATGTTTTGATAATTAATCTGCTATGTCATGTTTATGACATTATGACAACTTGACAGGTGACACTGACCGGTTATGATGTATTGGTTTATGTCAAGTTGTCAAAGACATCTCAAATAATTTCATGTTTGCATTAAAAATGTCATAATTGAGTGAATGTAACATGCTTCATATTCATGATATGTGTCATGTCATGATTATGAAGGTGTCATGTTAGTACTTATGCACACCCAAATAATTTTTGGATTAGTAATCCAAAATTAAGTAATCCAAGATTAGTAATTGTGTGTGTGTGTGTGTGTGTGTGTGTGTGTGTGTGTGTGTGTGTGTGTGTGTGTGTGTGTGTGTGTGTGTGTGTGTGTGTGTGTGTGTGTGATGTACCGAGCCCCCGCAGGAAGAGGATGGGCACTGTGATGCCAAACCTCCCATCCATTGTGCTGACGGCCTTCATCAGCTGATAGGCACACGAGCCAAAGTCCTGCAGGACCCTCTCGGATCGGCTCTGTCCACACTGACAGCACAACACCATAAAGCATGAACAATCAGAGCAGTCTGAAGACACACAGAGCAGATGCACTCACCCTGTCCTGCAGTTATCACAACACTCACTGCTACCCAGAATTCCCGACGTCACTTTCCTCAGGCGCTTGTCTTCAAAATGACACAAAATCAACCTACGATACAATTCACACAACCTTTACATTACAAAAATCACATTTTAAAAGGGTTAAAAGTGTTAAAGGGGTCATATAATGCTATTTTCATACAAGTTAATTTGATTATTTAGGGTCTAAATGAAAAGTTTGTAGTGTACTTGAAATAAAAATTTTCATTAGTATTGCAAAAAAAAAACACTAAAAACAAACAATAACAGCTCAAAAACAGCTCTCTTTTCAGCACGCCGTTTCAGTGCATATACCTTTAAATGATATGCCTTTAATGAGAGAATGGCAGCGGGAGTCTCTGAGGACATATCTGTGCAACCGAATCAGTTTGAACCGAAGCTCGGACCCGGAACAAGATGACGGCCCGAAGAAGTTCAACAATTAAAGGGATAGTTCACTTTGAAATGAATTTTTGATATGTTTTAGCTCACCTCAAGGGCATCCAAGATGTAGGTGTCTTTGTTTCACAGTATTTTCAATTTTGAAATTTTTCGGTCAAACCATTGTTTGTCTGTCAGTCATATAATGGAGTTTTCAGGGGTCCACGTCAAAGAGCATGCACAGAGAAGTCAAAATTAAACATGATTTAATGACTCGTAAATGTAATTACACATTGATGGCCTAAGATTCACGAAACGAGTGGTTTGTGTGAGAAAACGAACAGTATTTATATAGTTTTTACCTCGTTAGTATCAGTGCACGTAGCTGTTAACAAGAGGTAAAAACTATATATAATATTGTTCGATTTCTCACACAAACCGACTCGATTTTGTGTTGTGGCATCAATGTGTCTACATTCACGAGTCATTAAATCATGTTTAATTTTGACTTCTCTGTGCATGCTCTTTGAGGTGGACGGCCCTGAAGACTCCACTATGACTGACAGACAACAAGTTTAACCAAAAAATGTCAAAATTGAAAATACTGTGGAACAAACACCCACATCTTGGATGCCCTTGAGGTAAGCTAAAACATATCAAAAATTCATTTCAAAGTGAACTATCCCTTTAAGGCTTGAACAGGACGTTTCTGAATGGTTGGTTCACGTAATGTCACTTTGATCTATCTTTGTGTACTGGCAGGTTAGATTGAACAGTGAGATGTACAAATGCTATGCAATTACTGATGTATACATACTCCGTTTGTAACTCCGTTTTTACACTCACTTCTTCTGGAGGTGCAGCAGTGACATGAATAGTTGGTTGAGATTCTTTTCAGGAGCAGCTTCTACGCAAAACCAGCTTTATACTGACCCTTGTTTATAAAGCAGTCTGGAGGTGAGAAAAGATTCGCGAAGTCGTGCAAAACATGAAAGCATTGACGTTGCTCAGGGGAATATTCCCTTCAAAAACAAAACTCAGCCATTGCATCTTGGCTGAGTTTTGTTTGAAAGGCATATTATCATTCTCTCATTGCAGCAGTTCGAATTTAGGATTTATCAAAATGACTGCTGTGTTCATTATTACACCCAAGAACAGAACACCACAATCCCTTAGACGCCATTCTGCTCCAGACAATGACGGACTACAATGACTGCTCGCTCAGGGCGTGGATGTGTTGAAACGCTGTTGTCAATCAACAATCGTTCGTGGGAGTGGCATCCGGACTGTGTGACGTCACAAAATCGAACGGCTCAATTTGAGGCAGGTGAAAATATATAAGGAGATTAAAACAAAGACACTGGAAGAGATTTTTATCATTATATGATGGTCTGTGTACAGGCACTGCCAACACACATTTCAGTATAATCAACTTGTAAAAGTGCATGTACCATTATATGACCCCTTTAATAAATATTAAAATTAAATAATAATGTTACGAATTATTCACAAGTTCTTGACATTACTGTATGTTCACACTGCCGCCGATCTGGAACTTCCAAAGCAGCCGAAGTCATTCATTTTCAATGGAAGCTGGCTTCTCACAGCTGTAAAGGCGTCACATATCCATCAGCGTCACGTTTCTAGCCGTTCAGCCGTCAATCAGAAAGTTGAAATAAGCTGAACTTTATGGTAGATGAGGCTATGCGCGGCTTCAGCGCAGGCAGCAAAGCGCCAGCAACCAATATGGAATATAGACGTACCTTGCACGCTGGCTGATTCTGGAAAAACATTCAATTAAACTTTCGTGCCATGGGACATTAGTTCTGAGAAAATGGAGGAAAAGCTAATAATCGCTGTTGCTGGGTTTCTTATCATTTATGATATGGCAGTTCTTTGCTTCTAGGGACTGCATAACGCAACTTTTATTTGAAATATTTTATGTAATGCTCATTTTAAGTGGGCAAGAGAAACTGATTTGCTCACGGTGACACCGATTGGACAAATTGCATTAATGCAAATAATAGCCTAATGCAAATAATAATAGCTAATTATTCTTTTTTACCAAATGTGACCAAAACGCTTATAAAAATGCTGTCATTCTAAAAGGTTTCTTCAGTGTATTGCTTGTTTTTTCCTGTTAATTACATTTCATGTTGTGGCACTTCTCTTCTCCCTGCTACGTCAGAGTGTCCAAAGTGTCAACAAGGTTCCCCATACTTTTTGACAAGCATCCTTGAGAGGGCGGCCAGAACTTCTTTGCCGCTCAAGTTGGCGGCGATGTGAACGTACAGATATTTTCATAAGTAGGAATATTTCCCACTAAATTTGATGTAATGCAATCAGTTTATTTTGTTGTTGTAAGAACTAGGGGTGTAACAATATATCGATGTCACAATATATAATACAAAAATGCAACAATATGCATAGTGGATAGTGACAATCTGTATTGTGTATATTTCTGGCAAAATTTCTAGTTATCTAAAAAAAAAAATCTAGTTTTCAGAGTTTTAGTGTCAGTACTAAAGTAAACTGCTGTATATGATGTTGAATATAATGTATTGTATAATAATGCAATGGTGGAATATTTGTGTGTCCTGATAATGCCAAATGTCTGATGTTACCATTAAAAAGTGTCCTACATTATTATAAATATAGAGGGAATGCACGTGACGTCACAGTCCGGTCACATGCCTGCAGTTCCTCAGAGGCAAAAAGACTGAGCGGCTGTATATGTTTTCAGCGTGAATGCCGCAAAAAACAAACAACACATATAAAGTGGGAAAGAGCTTCGCGATTGACTGTACAAATAGATTTGACAAAAAATCTGAGGTATATTTTTACAGACTGCTATAGAAAGAGGAGCAAATGGATCAAAACAACTGGACTCCAGTCAGCAAAAGGTGGATTTGCAGTTATCATTTTGTGTCAATATGCTGAATTTAGCTGTAAAACCATACCCATATACTTTGTATTGTTATATATATATATATATATATATATATATATATATATATATATATATATATATTAGGGCTGGGAAAAGAGTTAATCACGATTAATCGACATCCAAAATAAAAGTTTGTGTTTACATAATATATGTGTGTGTAGTGTGTATAATTATTTTGTATATATAAATACACATATATGCATGTATATATTTATATTTATGTATAATATTAATTTTGTATAAATGTATATAAAGTATATACATGCAAATATTATTAAATGTTTACATGCATGTGTGTGTATTTATATATATAAAATAATTATACACACTACACACACATATATTATGTAAACACAAACTTTTATTTTGGATGCGATTAATCGAAATTAATCTTTTCCCGGCCCTAATATATATATACACATATATATATATATATATATATATATATATATATATATATATATATATATATATACATACATACATATATATATATATATATATATATATATATATATATATATATATATATATACACTCACCGGCCACTTTATTAGGTACACCTGTCCAACTGCTCGTTAACACTTAATTTCTAAGCAGCCAATCACATGGCGGCAACTTCAGTGCATTTAGGCATGTAGACATGGTCAAGACAATCTCCTGCAGTTCAAACCGAGCATCAGTATGGGGAAGAAAGGTGATTTGAGCTGACTTTGAACGTGGCATGATTGTTGGTGCCAGAAGGGCTGGTCTGAGTATTTCAGAAACTGCTAATCTACTGGGATTTTCACAGCACAACCATCTCTAGGGTTTACAGAGAATGGTCCGAAAAAGAAAAACATCCAGTGAGCGGCAGTTCTGTGGGCGGAAATGCCTTGTTGATGCCAGAGGTCAGAGGAGAATGGCCAGACTGGTTCGAGCTGATAGAAGGGCAACAGTGACTCAAATGACCACCCGTTACAACCAAGGTGGGCAGAAGAGCATCTCTGAACGCACAGTACGTCGAACTTTGAGGCAGATGGGCTACAGCAGCAGAAGACCACACCGGGTGCCACTCCTTTCAGCTAAGAACAGGAAACTGAGGCTACAATTTGCACAAGCTCATCGAAATTGGACAATAGAAGATTGGAAAAACGTTGCCTGGTCTGATGAGTCTCGATTTCTGCTGCGACATTCGGATGGTAGGGTCAGAATTTGGCGTCTACAACATGAAAGCATGGATCCATCCTGCCTTGTATCAACGGTTCAGGCTGGTGGTGGTGGTGTCATGGTGTGGGGAATATTTTCTTGGCACTCTTTGGGCCCCTTGGTACCAATTGAGCATCGTTGCAACGCCACAGCCTACCTGAGTATTGTTGCTGACCATGTCCATCCCTTTATGACCACAATGTACCCAACTTCTGATGGCTACTTTCAGCAGGATAATGCGCCAGTGTCATAAAGCTGGAATCATCTCAGACTGATTTCTTGAACATGACAATGAGTTCGCTGTACTCAAATGGCCTCCACAGTCACCAGATCTCAATCCAATAGAGCATCTTTGGGATGTGGTGGAGACGGGAGATCGCATCATGGATGTGCAGCCGACAAATCTGCGGCAACTGTGTGATGCCATCATGTCAATATGGACCAAACTCCCTGAGGAATGCTTCCAGCACCTTGTTGAATCTATGCCACGAAGAATTGAGGCAGTTCTGAAGGCTAAAGGGGGTCCAACCCATTACTAGCATGGGGTACCTAATAAAGTGGCCGGTGAGTGTATATATATATATATATATATATATATATATATATAAACAACTCATCAATTAAATATTTATCATTGCATACTCTGCATTATTGGATGTTGATTTAATTGTTCGTTTTAGTCGCATTTCGCAGTTTCCCCTTTTAAATCCAGTCACGCAGCAGATGTTTTGCCACTCAGTCAGGGCTGGGCGGGAAATGACGTGAATGCATTCCCTCTATATCTAGTCAGTGACAGAGAACATGCATATTCATCTGAAATAAATTTTCTTGAGGGCATCGCTACACCTCTAAGTAACAACACATTTTCTTTAATTTGAGTTGAAATATTTTTGCATGAGATTCACCCAAAATTAAATTCACTTACTTCCGTCTGCATTTGGTTGAATTTAATACTTTCCATTTTTTGCCATCATGTCTATTTTGTAACCTCTGAAGCGCTCACTTTTGGATTGATTGAGGATGAATCTTCAGGAAAAAGCAGATATATTTTAAGTAAGCTTCTCAGAAAAAGTTATGCAAGTTCATCTAGTTAAGCAGGGGTGAGCGGTCACCTGTTCAGGGCCATGTCTCCAGGCATCCACAACACGTGACACGCACTGGGCAGCCCATCTCTGCCGGCCCTCCCGATCTCCTGATAGTACGACTCCATCTCTTTGGGAGCACCCATAATGGATGACCTTCCTGATGTCAGATTTATTGATGCCCATCCCAAACGCCACAGTGGCCACCACACACTGCAGACATAGCCATGAGGAAAGGAAACAACACTGTGACAAACTAACTTTGGGAGCGCCCTACCAGCCAAACAGCAAAACCAGCTACTCTTTCCCAGCTCACATGATGATGCCACCCTCACGCAGCTGTGCTGGCACCTGATGATTAGGATGGGTACCGAAACCCGGTATTAAACAGGCCCCGGTGCTGAATTTTGAAAGACCGCGGTCTGGATAAGCTCGGACGTTACTGGTTCTGCTGTCGGTACTGGAGAAATGAAGAAAATACACGTAGGCTACTAGGCTGTTTATTATTCCTAAGACATTATCTTGAATATGTTTATCTCGCCAGCCATTTCTATATATAAACTATCTTTTAATTAAACCATTTATCTGCGATGCAAATTTGTTATTTGCAGTTCAGAAGCGAGAGAGAGACGATCTCTCACGTGGAGCCACAGCATGCGCAACACGACAGCCCTGCCCTTGCTTAATGAGTGACAATGAGCGCAGAACTAAACATTCAAACGAGGTTAAACTTTAGATCTGGGATATTATTCTAGTTTAATTTTAGATTCCGGCTTCCAAAGATTATAAAAAGAAGATATTTGAAGTAAAACCGTTAAAAACGAAGACGCATCTGTCCAGCGCAACTTCCTTCACTTCACAGCGCTGTCAGTTTTTCCTAAAACCCCAAACGTGCCGTCAGAATCAGCACAATCGGCGATTGTTGCAAAATTGCTGTCTCTACTGTTGCTAGATCAAAAAATGGCTATTAAAAACACAAAAACCTGCGCAAGAGACGCTGTTCACAAGGCGGTGCGCGCATCAAAACGGACTGCAACGAGATGAGAAGAGATAAAGCCTACTTTGGGCTTTGTGTGTCCTAAACTATCAAACATACATAAAAATGTCAAAATGACCAGCTCTGAGATTCACTTAAACACAATTATGTCTTAAATGGACGTAAATAATAGGGAGAAAATGATTGAGTGCTTCAGTCACTCGGTCTTAAAGGGGCAGCAGTCTAATAAACCTGCTGACGATTCAGCCATTAGCCTAATGCAAATCAAACAACAAAAGGCAGAGAAAATCACTCACAGCTCTTGAATGAGTAACTTTAGATTTAATAATCATTAATCTAACTATGATAAACTATACAGTGCTATTTTACATTTGATTACTAAATTAGATTTATTTTCAGACAGAAAATATTACCTAAAAAGTAATGTTATTAGACATTCCTGAAATTAAAGCACTGTGTATATAATTTGTATCTTTGATTAATTGTATTCTTGTGTTTGTACTTGTGTCCTATCTTTTGTATATAAAACAATTAAAGCCTGCACACTGCTGCATAACAAATAGATTTATTTTCTTCGTTTTGTTAAAGCATTACTTTATTTTACATTTCAAAATATGAAGTTAATTATATTCTTAATTCTTAAAAAAAAAAAAAAACCACACCAAAAAGAACCGATAAGAATACCGTTAAAGTACCGGATCGATAAGCAGTATCGGTAAGAGTAGTAATACCGATAAAACCTTAACGATACCCATCCCTACTGATGATGAGGACAAGACGCTGATATTCAGCAGTTCTGCAGATCAGGCAGTGTGATGTCAAGAGTTTAAATAAATACAATATTCAAAAAAATATTCAATGCAATATATTTTTGGACAATACGCTGATAACAGAGTTTTCGCTAGAAAAAAAATGCCGGTCAAAGTGAACGGTCAAACATCGCCTCTTAATTAGTCAAGTTGAGGAAAACTGGAGGCAGGCTATGTAACTTAAAAAAAAATTACATAATCAGGCCGTTTAGAATGCAACATGTTTATTAGCCTAACTTTCAAATAGACAGAAAAAAACATGAACGCCCAATTGTTTTTACTATGGTTTCACATTCATAGTTTAACAAACCAATCCCCCTTCCCCACATCAAATATCTGAATAGTAGCCTATTGTTTTTACTAAGCGAACTTAATTATACACTCTCAGTATGTCTCATTTAGCTGGTAACATTTAAATTGGCCACCGTGAAATGACTCCTTTTCAAATGAATTGGAACAAACAAATGACTAGGCCTATAACATTGTCTCGCATCATTTTAGGCTACTATTTATGCTGTTTTGCAGTGCTGAATTGTGCAGCTTCCCAGCGTCTCTCCACAACATGCAATGCGCATAAGCTGGGTAAGGGCCTGTTCACACAGTGTTTTTTGCACACTCAAGTTTGTTATTTCAAACGTAAAATTAAAATCAAACATCGTATCTGTTAACATTAGTTAATGAACCTGAACTAACAATGATCAATTGTATTTTTAATTATTTAATGTTAACAAAGATCAATAAGTACTACTGTAACAAATGTACTGCTCGTTGTTAGTTAATATTAGTTAATGCATTAACCAGAGGTGGGAGACTAGAGTCATATGACTTGACTCGAGTCAGACTTGAAGTCGCAATTTCTGGACTTGAGACTTACTTGGCTAGATGTCTGAAAAGACTCGACTTGACTTTAGACTTGCTCCTTGTGACTTTAGACTTGACTCGGACTTGTGCCTATTTACTTGAAATGACTTGAGAAAAAAATACTCTAAAATTGTGTTTTTTAATGCGTCAAAAGAGGAAGTGTCAAGCGCGGGCGGTAATGCACTCGATGTGTGCGGATTGAGGGAGAATAAAGCGTTGAGCGATGTAGCCAATCACAGACATGCGTGTTGCTTTCTTGAATGCAATGGCCAATCAGAAGCATTTACGATAGACTTCCCTCACCGCTCAAAACGGACAGTGCTGAATTTCTGTATGTTGGCAAATCCTCTAATTATAACAAACAAAGTGTATATATTATGAAAGCTTCATTGATAACAGATGTGTAAGATCGCGATGAACTGTCAGCTTTTTAGGAATTACGCCAGTCACAACAACCCACGTTTTAAAAAATGGCTGGGTTTAAATCATTTAAATGATGATACTCAGTAGCGAGAGTGGCAATCCGGAGATTCAGGACTTTTCCCGGTGGACCGGTAGTGTTTCAGAGGCCGCGAGGACCGGTCTGATAGTTATACTTTGCAAGTTCATCCAGCGGACTCTACACAATCGTCTCTGCAACGGTGATAGAATGAGCGCGCGTCCGAATGAAGACGGTGCCGCGAGCCGCAAAAGCCCATGCAACTGATAGCAGCGAAAGAGCGCTCCTCTTGATTTAAAAAAAAAACAACAACAACAGACTTTAGCGCTATATCTCTTATTTAATAGCGAAATAAATGAATTATCTGCTATTTAACTTGAGATGTTTTATTTTATTTTTTTATAAGCTGTACAACTTTCAGCCCAACTTTCAAAGCACAAATAATTTGCATGCTGCTAAAATAAAGCATAGCATACAAAACATCAGCTAAAATGATCTATAGGCTATATGATTATAATCAGAGCATGTGCATGTTTGTCAGTGATTTATTTATATTAGTGTATACAGCATTTAAAGAGCACAGACCTACGCAAAGGAGGTGCATGTGCAAACGCCCTGTAAGAAATACTTTCCTTTTCAGGAAAAGTATTGAAAAAGTATCAAAATCTAATTTTGGTATCGTGACAACACTAATGATTAGATTTGTTTTCTTAAATTCCATACAATATTTTGTGTTATGGGGTCAAATCACATGGATATTTAGAATGAGAGCATACAAACTTTAGCACACATGCAGTACTCATTTAGAATGTAATATCTTTTTTTTTTACAAGATGGGAAAAGTTGTATTAATTCTTGTTTACTTGTGTTCATTTAATTTATTTTTATTTTAGAGCATATAAAGTGCTTCTTAATGATATTTTATTTATAACACACAAGTTAATTTATTTATTTTTGTAACCCATCAGCCCTCTGTGTCTAAATAAAGTAAAGTGCAAGAGTTAAAAAAAAAAGTGTAAAAACTAGCCTATGTGCGACTTGGTATGACTTGATGACCAAGTTGCGAACTTGACTTGACAAAGTGTATGACATGACTTGACTTGACCCTTACAACAGAATGACTTGACTTGACTTTGACTTGCAATGTTAAGACTTGGACTTGACTTGAGACTTGCATTTAGTGACTTACTCCCACATCTGGCATTAACCTTAAAGGAGCATGAGCAAGTCTCAGAGTTTTGCAGAACTACGCCCCCTCTGGTGACAAATGAAACTGCGTGCGCGCTCATGGAATACCATAGACTTTATAGAGTAGACATATACCGAGAATACACGCACGTTTGCACAAGCTGTTCATAACCAAAGGAGAATCAGGCACACATCTTTTGTTACAGTCATAATGAGGTAATACAGTTATAAATCTGCAAGTCATTTAAAATATATGAAAGGAAAGGCATTTGAGTAAATTACACACTTATGTAGGCCTATGTGTGTGTGAGGGAAAACAGGGGTAGAAAACTTCGGCTTTTGTTTCCATTGATCTCCATGTTGAACTGTTTTATGTGCTTACTGTATCCACTTATGATTGTATTATTATGGAAACACGTTCATGAACACGTTTGAGCCCTAGAGCAGACCGCCCGAGATCTCTCCGTTTGTTGAAAGCCTTCTTGTCCCGATGTTGACTCTCGTCTTATTCCGACGCCTGGCACTGGACAGACAGAAGTTGTATTTTCTTTGCCTCCTGTGGAGTTTGCGTTGGGGTTTGTAATGAACTACAAGCCGGTCTCTTTGGGGCTGTTTTTACACCTGGCCACAATGCGTTTTCTCAGATCTATTTGATTTATCAAAACGATTCCATTACCTGGTCACATAAATGTGTTTTTGCAAAACGGATATTAATCTGATATTCAATTCCGCGTTATATACAGATTTCATGAAGTGCACGTCACCGAAAGCAACAGATGAGCTGCATTTTATAAATCATCGGCTTCGGCTATTCAAAATCAGCAAAGACAGCAATAAGAGAGAGCGGCAAAAGCTCTGGTATGAGATCATTTCATTTCTTAAGGCTACTTTTAATGAAGATAGTGGAGGTAGAAGGTAACTTAGTGTTAATCGTATGCGTCTTACTTTCACTTTCATTTGCGATAGATTGCGGCGCGCTGGCTTATAAATACACTCGCCTGCTCATCTGATGCACGTCGTCATATATGACTAAAACAACATGACATAGCCTGTTTTCAACAACCAGATGCATTTACACTTGTCCAGTTTCGTCTGGAATACAGCCCAGACCACGTCCTCAATGGTTTGAGCTGTTCGGATTCAAATCCGTCTGGATTCAACCTGGTCTTTTCACGATCGAATAAGTTATCCGATCACAGAAAACGCATGAAGTGACCAGATGTAGGCTAAACAGCCCCTTTGAATCCATCTTCTACTTTGGGAAAGTTGACTAAAGTTGCGTCGCTCGAGTTGTCTTCTCTGATACGGAGAACGCGGCGATACACTATCCTGCAGGCACATAGCCAGGCGAGCGTGAACGCGCATGACGTCACGCCCAGTCTCAGATTCGAGCCCGAATCCCTCTTATATATTTCACTGTACAGGATTATAGAGGCGATCGCAGTGATCAGAGAAGGGCTCATTCAGCCCATCAGGCGATTGTTTCAGCATGTATGGGTTAGAAAACGGCTAATTTTAACATAAAATGTTGCGCAATGCACCTTTAACAAATGAAAAAAAATAAATAAATAATGAAAAGAATTTCCTCTTGGTGATTAATAAAGTATTATTGAACCGAAACCTTAGTGTTATAAAACCGAAAACCGTAAAGTGTTCACAAAAACATGAACGCTAAAGTAAAAACAACCTTCCCACAGCCAAAACGAGGCGTCTGTGGATGAGATCCTGCACCACTTCACGTACAACTTCAGATTATATGACACTATACTCAACAACAGCATGCCTTCGTTCCACACATCATACACCCTTACATCACTGCACACGAGCAGTACCTTTCCGATTCCGATTTTCAATCCGTTCAAGTGTTTATATGTTCAACCAATCGGATTACAAAAGGTTTAAATAATTTCTAATCGATTTGGCCAATTCATTCTGATTGAAGCGTTTACACATGACTTGTTTTATTCCCACTGTCTGATTAGAATCGTATACACAGCTACTGACAGCAAGAGAGGGGAAACTGAGCATTTAACCTATATTTCTGTTTCTGGCAAAAGATGGACACTCTAAGTTAAATGAATGCCACTTACCTGGATCTCATCCCTCATGAACTGGTGTTGGGTGTCCCTCCTCTGCTTGATGCTCAGCCCTGCGTGATACACTCCACATGGGATGTCCAGCTTACGCAGCGCCATCGTCACACGCTCAGCCTCTTTCTTTGATGGACAGTACACAATGGCTGAGCCTTCAAACTCAAAACCACCCCTAAAGGGGGGAGAGGGGGAGAGAGAGAGAGAGAGAGAGAGAGAGAGAGAGAGAGAGAGAGAGAGAGAGAGAGAGAGAGAGAGAGAGAGAGAGAAAGAAAGAAAGAGACTAGCATTTAAAAATAAATCTGTTATGTGTGAAAACTCTTGTTGACTCTTATTGCATTCAGAAGATTAAAATTACAAGTGGAGATGGTAAGACAAAGACCAATTCTTTAATAGATTTTGCATTAAATTGTTGTGTTAAAACTGCTGGTATCAAATGTTCCTGACTAAAATAATTAAATTAAATAATTTCAGAAGTGTCAATAACTGAAAGGTTCCATAATAAATTTAAACTAATAAAATATTTTGCGGATGGAAATATCTAAACGCATATTCATTATGAAAATATAGACAATAGAAATCACACTTTTAAAATTGCTGCATATCCAGATTGAGAGAATCCCGGTACATAAATAGAATTGGCAGTTGTTGAGGGAACGAATTAAAATAAGTTTCTGCTTACATCTTCACCTCAAAACTTATTTTAAAGCTTGTCTTGTCTTATTTTTAGGGGGGTTGGGAAAGCCTGATGAGGCAACCCTGGCTGAGCACCAGTACGTTGGGCAATCCTGTGCCAAAATACTTAAAGAAACATTTGCATATAATTATTCTGATAAGTTATTTCAAGAATCAGCATGGGCTACCCTTTCTTTTTAACCAGAAATTGTTTGAGGTCCTGGATAGCGTCACCGGACTTGCGATTGACGTCCAGGTAGAGGTTTGGCCGGTCGAATGAGGTGCAGGTGATCAAGGGATTGATCAGATGAAGGCTCTTAATGATGTCCTCGCGGATAGACGGACTCGCCGTGGCCGTGAGCGGCACAAATGGGAACCTGATTGAAGAATAGCAAGATAGGAATAACATGAATGGATGATCAAAATCAATCATTGAGGAGACGGGTCAATAGCTTTATAAATGACAAATCAAAACCAAATATGACTTACGCCAGGGAGATTTATCTTGAGTTTCCCCAGTTCACGATACGCACTTCTGAAATCATGACCCCACTGAGAGATGCAATGAGCCTCGTCTATCGCAACCAGTGATAAACCTACAAACACACACACAGTAGAGAGGTTCCTCAGTTATGCTGGAGCACTGGCTCATTTCAAACATCATTTGATATCCTGGTGTTTGACTCACCAGGAGTCGCGTCAAGCTGCACTAGCAGAGGGATGTTCCCTGAGCAGAACTTGGGATGTCATGTACACCACCCGGAAATCCCCCCTGAAGACGAGACAACGGGGAAACAGTGGGGTTAGGCGCTCAAGTCACGTCACTAAACGCAACTAAAGTGCATAAGCTCAGGACAATGATTTGTGTGCAATATTTTGTTGGTCAGTGTAACAAGGTTAAAAAACTAATGCTGGGCAACAATTAAATCGCATCCTAAATAAAAGTTTGTGTTTACATAATGTGTACTATGTATAATTATTTTGTATATATATACTGTAAATACACACTTGCATGCATGTATACATTTAAGAAAAATGTGTTATTTATATCTAAATCATGTATAAATATATATACAGTAGTCTGCCATTCCATATGAGATTAAGTCTTATTTAAAAACGTATTTATTTTCTTTAGCCTTTGAATGAAGTATGTCTTTTGTTGTACACCTTTCATTGCACTTTGGGGCAACGTCTGTTGTTTAAAAAATGTGCTGTATAAATAAAGTTGCTTGCTGTTCACCATTAAGGGTGCTGCTTGTGGGTTTCTGCGGTAAAACATGAACTCATAATGCCTTGACAGTGGACAATACCGTCTTTTGTGACAAAACGTGTTTAGGGTTCAGTCAATCTTGCCAGGCATCTATTTCAGCTTACGTTACAAAGACAGACTGGCAGATAGTATGCTATGGGGAGTAAACGAAATGTATATATTGATGTATGGTTACACTCCCTATATAGTACCAGCTTAATATTCTATTTTTACCCATTATAAACCTTTTTTTTTACATGGAGTGTAGCATCTAACATGGCAGGACATCATGTCAAGTACACAAGAGTATTTAATGCCAAAAAGCCTCTCACCTCTTCACTTCCTCAATTAGGTTTTTGGTCTGAGCAGATCCAAGAAAACAAGCAGGGATGTTTGACATTCTGCAACACAAACACAAATATTAACAACACACAATACTCTTCCTAAAGCTGCCATGAGATTTCTTTTATTGAAACATCTGATTAATGTTTTATTTTGTAGATTTTCATCAAAAGGCTGACCATTCCACTACATGTCTAAACCTCAGGCACATTTCAGCTTTCAACTACAGCCCTGAAAGCATATTCAAAATGTCATAACTTGAAATGCATCACAGCACGGTTGTAGAGTCAGCGGCGATCTGTTGTTAAGCCTAATGTGATAAATGTGACGTACTGCAGCTGAAGCACCTGGTCCTCCATCAGGGCAATGAGAGGGCAAATGACCACACTGATTTTCTCACAGTACACTGGAGGAAACTGGAAACACAAACTCTTCCCATAACCTGCCAACACAGCGTTTCATTTTAGCAGACATTTCAACACAAACCAAGTCAAAATGATTTGCTTTGCACTTTTCACTCACCTTCATAACTTCACCTTAGATAAAATCATGAGCTAAATGTTTATAATATTTTGATATCTTCATGTCTAGCAGATTAACTGGGTGATAACATTCAACTGTTTCACACTTAATAGCTGACGTCTACACCTTCTAAATACAGTGGCGGACAAAATTATTAGAACACCTGACAGATCTGAAAATATTGACCTTTTTTGACTTCAAAAAACATATCCTAATGTTCATGAAAAATGCAGATGGTCAAATATCAGATGAAATTGAGTTGTACTGTGTGAAACTTACCAATTCAGCAAAATTAACGCAATGCATAGCTAATATAAAAAAACTGGATGACTAGTAACTACCTACTACTTAATTCTATAAAAAACTGGATGAGCTAGTAACTACCTACTACTTAATTAAAAAAAACAGAGATTCTAATTATTGGACAAAAAAAAAACCTCCCTCACATAATAGCCTAGAATACTAACACTTGATGGCTGCTCTGTTAAGTCTTCATCATCAGTTAGGAACCTGGGTGTGCTCTTTGATACCAATCTTTCATTTGAAAGTCACGTGTCTATTATCGGTAAAACCGCACTCATCCATCTTAAAAAATATATCTAAATTACGTCATATGCTCTCATTGACGAATGCGGAACAATTAGTTCATGCGTTCATGACATCAGAGGCTAGATTATTGTAATGCTATTATGGGTGGTTGCCTTGCATGCTTAATGAACAAACCATAGCAAGTTCAAAACGCAGAAGCTCCAAGTTCTTACCAGAGCCATGATGCATAACCATATTAGCCCGGTTCTGTCAACACTGCATTGGCTGCCTATTAAACATCGTATACATTTTAAAGGTCCCCTGACATAAAATTTTCGCTTTCTGCGTTTAACATTAATATGAGTTCCCCTAGCCTCTATATGGTTACTCAGTGCCTAAAATTTCAATCGGATGTAAAACAGAGCTTTGGCGATCTTTCTCTGCCTTAAGTTTGAGAAATGAAAGTTCAGATGCGCTGATCTTGAATCTCTTTTCTATGAGGTCATATGGAGGAAAGGTAACCTCCCCTTTCTCTGCTTTGCCCGCTGGAGAATGTGGCTCACCCATAAGAAAATGAGCCAGGAAGTACGAACGTGCCAGCGCAATTTGAGTTTTCCCTCGAAAGATATCCATCGCTTGCAAACGAGCAAAGCATGGCAGTTGATCCGTGTCTGGATGTACAAATGAACAACGAAAAACGATGAAAAACATTTTTTAGTTCCTTCATCCGAAGCCTCTGAAGAAACAATGGGCTAATTTTATTTTCTCTGGAAATGCGCCGACACAACTTCCCAAAGTTTTGTATGGTCCAAACATTTCACAGAAGATCCGAACTGGCCTTGATGAACGTCTGAAAATAAATCGAATCAAGCTACCAAGCAACAATTTCTGACGTGTAATTTAGCCTAATTGTTCAAGTTCAGACAGGTAAATCTGTCTCTCAAAAACATTCAATACTGTTTATGCATAAGTCAAGCCAGTGACTAAAATATCAACTTTACATTGTTTCTTTTAGTAGGATGAAAGTAGTCGAATTTAAATTGTGAACAAATTACATACAGAAAGCAATCAAAGATAAATCTTCCACACAGCACAAGTTTATCTGGACTACTGCGTCATGAAATCAATGATGCACGTTACACTGCACAACAAAGCTCTTACTGTATGTACATCATCGTGTCTGCATTAGTGATCGCATTCGAGAGAGCAGAAACTGCGTTGCAATGATAAGATTTTCATTATCGGGATAAAAAACTGTCATCTGCTGCTCAATGCTCATCACAGCAACATTTTATGTGATGGGAATAGATCTAAATACTTTAAAAACTTCTAAAAAAAACATACTAACATTATAAGGGCAACTCCAGGAAACTAAAAATAATAAAAAAAACATGTCAGGGACCTTTAAAATATTGCTGATTACTTACAAAGCACTAAATGGTTTAAGCTCCGCAGTACTTGAGCGAGCTCTTAACTCATTATAGTCCTTCACGTCTTTTGCGATCTCAAAGTTGATAATACCTAGAAAATATCAAAATCAACTGCTGGCGGTAGATCCTTTTACTATTTTTTAGCACAAAATTCTGGAGAAATCTACCTAACATTGTCCCGGAAGCAGACACAAACTGTCAGTTCAAAGCTAGACTAAAAACACATTTCTTTGGCCAAGCATAAACATAATACATTGTAGACTTCTACCATTCACTGTTGTGCTGCATAGATTAGGATCAGCCGGAACAGGGAATACTTCCCATAAATCCTGATGTACTCGTTACATCACAAGAGAATGGTATCTACGTAATATTAGTCTCTCTGTTTATCCCGAGGTTTACTGCAGTCTGCCCGGATACAGGCTGTATCCAGATCTGATGAAGGACCTGCGCCTGGACACGAAACAACGCAGTCCTGAAGTGTCACTAGTCCCTCCATGTGAAGGCCTCCTTCCCTTTACCTCTGTTGTCAAAATGTTAAAATAATTCCAGTTCACATGGGTACTCGGAAGTAGGGCTGTCACTTTACATTCAAAAATTTATTGCACAATCGATTGGACCAACCAACACAAGTATCGAAAACGAAAATAGGGAATCGATTTAAATGGCCTTCCCTCGGAGCGTGTCTCAGCTCGTCACGACACGCCCGCAGTGCAACACGCGTCAAACAGCAACACACACACACATAACAGCAAATTGTACTTCTGCATAGTGTGCAAAAATGTGAATTCTGCCGGTATTCAGAAAGTCTCATGCATACAGATACAGATTCGGGCTACAATTCGCCTATGTAGGCAAAATTTGTTTGACATTTAAGTAATCAAAATAATAATTCTAATTCGTAAATAGAGCCATGTTGAATCCTGCAGTAATGTTTGTCATTGATGTTATGGCAGTCCACTCTGCTTATTGTTTTTTTAAGAATGTTACACTCCTGTTTGACTTTGTGCACGAAGCTTCATGTCGAAAAAAAACATCAGAAATATTACTGACTTGTGCACATCTTAAGCGCCATCTTTAGGTCTACGTCAGTCCTAATGCCTGTTAGGTGGCTGTGAATTTGCCTATATTTGGCTATAATGGAAACGTCTTTAGACATGGAAAATTGATTTTACAATCGATTCAATGAACACCTAAGTCTCCAAAATCGATCAGGATTTTTTTAACAAAAGTGACAGCCTACTCGGAAGCGATAAATAATTCAGTATTATAAATTTTTACGGCCAGACAATTAATTTGTTGGGGTCAATTTGTAAAGAAAGACCACAGACCAGCAGACATGTATTTAAAAAACACGCATGCCAATAAACTAAAACACGTAATACGCATGTGCACGCCGTCAGCATTAGAGATAAGATTTTTTTTTGTCTTCTAAGGCTTACACATTCAAACCTATTTCAAGGTTTGGTTCTCTCAGTCTGAGGCTCTGTTGTTGTGTGAGTGAGCAAGCCGGAGCGTTGAAGGAGTTTTCTGTTAGAAATGTGTGTAGTGTTAGTAGCCTCTAAGTTAATAACTAACGATTGTTGCGAAGGAAGTGAATCATCAAATGTAACTTTAGCTGGACAATAACTTAATTCCAGAGCTGCTGTAAAGCCAAAACAATCTTGTTACTTTAATTTCCTATTATCACTGTTAAGCTGCTTTGAAACAGTCTATATTGTTAAAAGCGCTATATAAATGAATGTGACGACTTGATATTTTGTGTGCCAACCTTTTGCCGTAAATACAGCAGCACATCTCTCTGACAGAGTGAATATATTTCCTAAAAACTTCAACACTAATGTTATCCCAATACTTCTGCAACTGAAGCCAAAGGCTTTCCTTTTGGATATAGAATAGAATAAAAAAAGAATAGAATACAGAGAACTCGCCCCAAATTCCGCTTGTAATCGGTCTGAGGTATGAACTTTGATGGAGCCAGCCCATAATTTCAATCTCCTGCAGATTCCTCCTGTCGCAGATAGTTAGAAGACTGTTTAGGGTCAGTGTCCTCTAGCAAAATGAAGCCTCTTAAATATGTTATGTTCTATTAATTTTGCCCACCACTGTACTTCTCCTGATAGATACTAATCTCACAACAGAGCCAAGAAATGCAGATCATGCAGAATGACATCTAACCCTGAAATACATCTAAACTGATGCATGAGTATTTTAAAGATGTACACTGACTAAATACCACTAAACCATACACAAAAGTGAACACATATTCAGAAAACAAACAATAAAGACTACAAGATAATTAGTAATTATCTAATAACTTGAAGGATCAAGAAAAGTTATACCAGTTGCCATGACAACAAGATTATCCCTCCTCTCTGTGAGAATGGACTGAATCACTTTCCACTGACCCCTGAAAAACCACAAGCATCATTTGAGAAATCAAATACAAAAGTGCTAATACCATTAATACCTGCATACAAATTTCTTAACATTCATAAATCAAATGTATCAAAAACAGACTTACTGCTTGGGTTTCAAAACTTACGGTTTAAAGTTGTGATGTCCAAAGAATGTTTTCAGACATGTGATTTGTTCAGGAACTGGTTGTGAGATACTTGAATCTGAACATAAAACAAACAAAGATAGTTGAAATTCAAAACTGCTGCTAACAAACATTAAACAAGCATATTGATACATCAAAAATATTAGCAAAATCAATACAACTCAAAACAACCTAAAATGATATGCATAAAGGAAACCTGGCCATGTGTTATTTAGAATATCATGCATCATTTACATTTAAATATATAAAAGCTGTGTTTCTTGTATTGATTGAAGATTTATCTTTTACAGTAGTAGTAGTAGTAGTATATTAAAAGTAGCAAAACATCTCTCACAACATTAAGAGTGAAACCCACTGCAATACACAAACAGAGCAATATATATATATATATTCACAGAGCATGAATAACATTCAAAGCGGTGCCTTCAGTTTAGTCAATGATCACATAACCATAAAATAAATAACTGTTTATTAATCTGGGAAGGCCATTCATGTGCATGATGGACGGTATATTTACCTAACACCTCCTCCTTATCTTCCTCAACATCCTCATCATCGCCGTCAGCACCAGACTGTGGGACATCTGCAGGTTTCTCATTTAATTTCTCTAAGTCATCAGCACACTGATGGACAACAGAAGAGAGACATGACAAGAGTGAACATCATTTATCTCACCCTTCAGTCTTGCCAAACCCATAGATTTTTTGACTATCTTTAATAGTTAATTGGCTCTCTTTAATGGCTCTTTATGGTATTTTTGAAGCTTGACAAACTAACTTTAAAGCTGCAGAATGGAACTTTTTTCAGTAAAAAATAATGTCTTCCTAACGGTTTTGAACACTTATGCTCTTCTGTAACCGATTTGCAATGAAATCTTATGAAAATAAATAGTAAATTGATCCAGTTTGGGTAATTTTGGTCAGTTTGGGATTCATCATTTGATTCATCTTTGCATGATTAAATCATCGACAGCATATAAGAAACAGAAAGAAGACTATATTGCTGAGGACACAGTTGCTTAGGCTTTAAAGTAGCCAACAAGATGGTGGCTTTTACCTACAAAGGTCTAAATGGCAATCATCTTTGGAATCATCTGGGCCCAGTTGTTCAAAAGTGATTGGATTTCGGCTATCAGATTCGGACATTTTTTTTCCGGAAATTCGCGTACTAGGTAGGGGTGTGCACTATTGACCAAAAAAAAAAATCTCTATATTTTCTCGCTAACGATGATCAGGTGATATGTGTGTTTACTGACTTGGTACCTTGCCAGGTTTATGACTGTCATGGACTCTTGACTAAAAACATTTTTGATAGTCTTCATATTCTGTGTGGTGGTCAGTTCACTGCAGTGACAGAAATCATCTTTTCCAATTAGTTTAAATACATTTTTACATTTTATAAGATGTAAGTTTTCCAGTTGCGGCTCATTTTATAGCTTCGAATCATGATGTTTCCTCCTTGCGATTTTGTGGGATTGAAAAAGTGAGTGTGCCACCTAGAGAGGGCAATATTGAAGTGCTCTTAACAATTATGTGAACTCTTAACTCTTTTGGATTTTTACCCTTCAGACTTTGGCCCTGTCCCAAATCACACACTTCATGCGGACTTTCGGTCTCATGGACTTATTACATTTGCTTGCCGAGCCTGACGAGTCCGTAGGTCGTCCCATTTAGCATTTTAACACTCTGAAGTGTGTTCAGCAGCGCCCCTTTGTACCCTTGAAGCGGCTTCCGCGAAGCCCGCATAGATGCAGGCTCCACGCACTTTAACTACCCAGGAATCCTTGCGAAATGCAAATCAGAAAACGGATGGGATTTCGGTCACGGCTGTAACACATGCTGTAACTGTAAACAAGGCTGAGAAGAGAATATTTAAGTATGATTTTGGTTTTCATGACATAGGCGTACATTTTACCAGTTGTTACTTACAGTTTATACAAACATTATCGACCAGTGGTTGATATCTTAAACATAATGATAGCATGTTAAATAATATGATCCCATTATGATTCTATTCATTACATAAACAGAACCGAATGTCATGGCTTTACTGAGTCATATAAACGTAGTATGAATATTGAAATAAATTTTTCTTAAACTCAATTTTCATTTTGTGTTAAAATTGAACATTATGTATTATCATGTACAACTGCATTATCATTTACATAACCATGACATCTACTCTAATGCCCAGGTGGCATATACAATTATAGAATTGTAAAAGCAGGCTGTGTAGTTCACATGGACATAAGATTTGGGAAAATAAAATAAATCCTGCTAAAGACTATAATTTTTTTAATGATATATTTGTTTATCTTAATTGGTTACAAATGGATCTGTGCGTTGATTTGTCATGTGATTATTTTAAATGGGATTGAGTGTGAATATTTGTACATGCCTGATGAAGATCGTGAGACCAAAACATTGCTAATAAAATTGTTATACTTATGTGCAAGTACTGATAGTGTGCAGAAGATCCTTGTTTTTTTGTTGATGAAATGATTTTGAATAAAGGAAAAGACTTCTTTGAAAAAAAAAAGTGAAACTAAAACCGCCAGTAGGCGGCGGCAAGTTAATGAGCAAGGGCAAATCATTTAGTCATTAATTTAATCCGTTCGAATGATGATCATTTCAGGAATGAAGCATTTGACTTAGTGGGTCATTGAATCATTCGTTTCATTCTGCTCGTGTTGCTAGGGTTGCAAAGTTTCCTGAAACTTTCCAGGATTTTTGGAAACTTTCCAAGATTTTTGGAAACTTTCCAGGATTTTTGGGAAGTTTCTGGAAATTTACTGGAAATATTCAGCCCCTTTGCAACCCTACGTGTTGCTCAGACACAAAACAGTTCTGCTGTGGCTTTGTTTGGAACTATTTTTGTCTGCGAAATATGACAAAACAGGAAATATTGCATCTGAATGTACGTCACTTAATACTAATTACATGTTTATTAAACTGTTGTATAAAATGAATGTCGCATTTTCAATCTGCTGATATTTGGAGAGGAAAACACCACTCTTTGTGTGAATGCTTAACTATGTCATGTGATATGCAATATTATTGTAGAAAATAATAAATGAAAAATATTGCACACCCCTACTACTAGGACATATTTCTTATTGTCATGTCGATGTACAATGACAGATCCGCACTGATGTGTTTCAAACAAAGATGGCGATAGAAAGGCAAAAGTTTCATAATGCAGCTTTAACAACAGACTCAAGGGTGACTAAATGATCACAGATAAATGGGACAAATGTGTGAACACTCTCCTAGACATGTGTCGGTATCAAATTTTCATGCGCGATTAATTCGATTGAGCTTTTATCACGGTATATGGTATGGGGTATCTAAAAAAAACAGAATGTGAACTGTTGAAAAAAAAGTTCAGTGACATGTTACAATGTTTACATGAACAATAACTGGTAGGCTACTGTTTGTATTTACTTTGGCTAAGGTTTTCATTATAATAACAATTCTGTAATGACAGAAGTAAAAATATAAAAAATATGTAATATAGTGCAGATATTTAGCAAAATAATCCTCTCTTTATCTATTTTTTCTAGTCAACTAACGTGCTGGTCATTAAATGGCTTTCTTGAGGAAAATGTAACATTCTGTGACATAATTGCTCTCCTGCCGTTTTATTGACCTCTTTCCGTAGTTGAAACACACTGATCAATCGATATTATGTATGAGGCATATCTTCCGGTAAGTTGCCCAAGTTGCCCAAGTTGCCCAGTTTGTAAGTTAAACCAACAGATTGGTTTACTTGAACTGAGGCGCAAGGGATCTGTCACGGAACATTAAAAACTGCCAAAACGGTATTTATTGTCTGAATTCCGGATGAAATGGACAAAACCTGAGAGCTGATATTTTTTTCATATCAAAAGTAACCTGCTCTGTCTAGTCTATCGGTGTTATTGTCCTCTTTGCTCTGCATGAGAAAGATGAGTGGCGTGAGAGCATGTGAAAAGTGTCAGTTGCACGAGTCTCAAGCTGTCAGAGTTGGCAGCCCTGCGGATAAATCGTCGGCATTGTTCCTCTCTCCTGCCATGCTGCTTCACCATGTGAGCATTGTTTACATTAGACTAGAGTGCGTACTGCGCGCATAGAGTGCAAATACACATGGGGATTGTTTATATCAAAGTGTGCATGCGTTTTACGCAGCATATATGCAGTGATTAAGCGTTGATGAAAAATAAGCTAATGCACATTCTAAAAAATCTAAATTCAGATTAGAGGTCGACCGATATGGTTTTTTCACGCCGATGCCGATACCGACTCTTTTGAAATTCGGGTCGGCCGATGGCCGATTAATGCTGCCGATTTATTTTGGCCGATATTTGCTTGGTTTTTAACCTCTATTTGAAAGATAAAATGTAAAAGAAATGATAATTACTTAACATAGACAAACTTTCTCAACAAAAACATTTTATCCTCTCAAAAAACATGTATTTCCTGAAACATGTATTTTTGGTTTGTTTTGTTTGTTGACGGACAAATGGACATAACCTAATCATCACAAAAAGGAGAAAAAAAAAACTTTAAATGATTTTATATTTTATATATACGATTTATTATATTTTATTTAATTTAACTTCTAACAATAACGTATTTCACTAGTAAATAGCTGTTGAACAACAAAAACAACCACCAGATGGGAAAATGATATTTTACTAAAACTTTAAATGCACCACAGCGCACCATCCGTCTGTTGTTCTTCAGACAACGGCATCCCGCTGTTGGACCTTTTAGTCTACAGTGAAATACAGTCACGCTTAACACTGTTTGGCCAGCATTTTAACCATGTTTAATCCAGCTACTAAGTAACGGTCAGTGTTGTGCCTGAACGCGTTCATATTTTGGGCGAACGTGAATGCAACGTACTGTATTACTGGCTGATGAACGCTACCTAGTTCATTCTGATGTCTGTGAACGCGCACTCTCTGTCAGGGTGCCAGATTTCTATAGAGCCCTCCTGGCGAAAATCCTTGGCTAAAACACATGTAAACAGTAGGGGTGTAACGATACACAAAACTGACGGTTCGGTTTTCCCACGGTTTTGACGTCTCGGTTCGGTTCGGTTCGATTCGGTTTAGAAAGCTAAAATGTTTTTTGTTTTTTTTTAACAGTGGTTTAATGAAAAAAAAGGTCTTTGTCTTTAAATTAATTCAGTTACAATTAAACATTTCACAAGGATTAAAAAATCTGCTAATGCTGTGAACTATATTGATGGCTGCACATTACTATAACATTAAATGTTGTAGCCTAGACTTTTAACCTAAATTCAGATGCCATTTATTTTTTAGATATAATAATCAACACACAACACATTGTATGAAAACATGTAAACTGAACATAAGGCAGTTTTTACATTAACTTGTGTTTTTACTCTAATAATTTACACAGTTGTCATTTTCATGAAAGATATTTTAAACATAAATTAAATAATCAATATATCATTAACAGGTTAAGTAAAATATAATATACAGGCTAACATAGTGCATTTATTTAGTGCAAAGGTTCATTTATAGGAAGTTGTGGACACTGAATCACTTGCCTGCTGAGGTAAATATAATGCTAGTGACAAGATAAAGCTTTGCTGTTTTATTGACGTCTTTCCGCGGCTGAAACACTGATTGAGCGATTACACGAGTTATGATGCCTTTCAGTAAGTATACTGTATCTTTCAACATACCTTCAGGTGTCTTTTCTGTAACTGAGGAATAGATGATCGGATTTACTCCGCGCTGCCGCTTGAAATGAGGAGCCTAGTAAGCGATCCGTCACGTGACGTCACATCAAAGAGCGCCAAAACGTCATTATTGTTTGAATTTCGTGATCAAATAGACAGAATCTGAAAGATTACACCTTGCTTATTATCGAAAGTAACAAAACACGGAGCTTGTTATTTAGTGTTAATGGTGGTTAGGCTACAAAACTGAATTCACTGTGTACTGTTTACATAAGACATGAGGTCCATAAAGCCGGGCTGGGTGGGGCCGGGGTAGCAGGGGGCGGGGCGTGTTCGGTACGCAATGACAGTATCGCGATTCCGAATCGTGAGTTCAGTATCGCGGTTTTTTCGGTTTCGGTTCGCAAACGTTACACCCCTGAGTAAACAGGCCTTAATATGTAGCGAAAAAACACCCAATCTGGCAACACCAGCCACCAGTATCTAAAATCTTACATTAATGTGCAAACTTTGCCCGTCGATAAAATAATTGTTGTCTGTGTTTGTATATGGGCTGTGGCAATTATAATAAAAAAGCTCGCAACATATGGAAAAAATAACTATGAATGAACTAGTTCATTTTGAAATGTGTGAACTGAACTTTGAACTATTTCATGTTGAAAGCGAACTTTCCCAACACTGCTAACGGTATGTAAAGCGATGTTTCTGTTATTCTAACGTCCGTTTTCTGAGCATCCTGAGAGGAACACTGGCATAACAGTAGCACCAAACTGAAGCATAGAAATCGAATCGGTTACTGAACGTAACCTCGGTTCTCTCTAGATGAGGGAACGAGTATTTGCGTAAGCTAGCTTACGCTACGGGAAAGATTCTTCTTTGCCGAACAATTGAAGCCAAAAATTTTTATAATTTGTAATCATTGTCAACGCACTTCTCAGGTGCAGGACCTAGAGCGGGCTAACTAGCAGGCTCATTGGTTCGTTCCTGGGAAGTGCTCAAACCAATCGGAGAGTGGCGCCGCGAACCCGCGCCCAATGAGCGGACGAAATCGCTGTTAGAGCGGGCACGGCCGGGAAACGCAATACTCGTTCCCTCATCTAGAGAGACCGAGGTCACGTTCAGGTAACCGATTCGTTCTTACGAGAGGTTCTCTCGTATTGCGTAAGCTAGCTTACGCTACGGGAACCCCTGGTCAACGCCGTGCCCGGTCAGTCACCACAAGCATCCCCGGGAGGGTGGAGGGAGCATATAGTGGAGAAATAATAAAGGGCAGAAGCCGTTTATATAAGAATATGAGGCCTAAAGAGGCGGCCGGCATAGCGGGCCATAGTATAGGAAGTTTTCATAGAATGGAGGGGGAAGATCAAGGGGCTAGCCGGTTGAAGGATTCCCCATAGAGCGTAGCTAGACGCTGCAGCGGGTTAGACCGCTAGTAATTTAGCCTGTAAGGCCGGTACTTCCAAGTTATAAAATCTGATAAAGGTGGACGGGGAAGCCCAGCCCGCGGCCACACAGATATCGTGAATAGAAATACCACAGGACCAAGCCCACGAGGAGGCCATGCCTCGAGTGGAGTGAGCCCTGACGCCGAGCGGGCAAGGCAGATTTTTAGCCGCATAGGCGGAGGCGATAGCGTCCACTATCCATCTGGATAGTGTTTGTTTAGAGGCGGCCAAGCCTTTTGTGCGTCCCCCAAACGCCACAAACAGCTGCTCAGATCGTCTGAACGCGGCAGCGCGTGTGATGTACACTCTCAGCGCCCGGACCGGGCAGAGGAGGTTGGCATTGGGCTCCGCTATCAGAGGCGGGCAGAGCCGATAGGGGATATCACCTGTGCTCTAAATGGGGTGCCAATCGCCTGAGGCACATATCCGTGTCTGGGTTTGAGAATGACGACGGAGTCGTTAGGGCCAAACTCCAGACACGACGCGTTCGAAGAGAGCGCGTGAATGTCGCCCACTCGTTTAACTGAGGCAAGAGCGATCAGAAAAACGGCTTTTAGGGAGAGATATTTGAGGTCATACAGACTCGAGCGGTTCGAAGGGGGGGCTTTCAAGGCCTCGAGGACTATTGAAAGGTCCCAAACCGGCACCGAGGGGGCGAGGGGGTTCATCCTCCTGGCTCCCCTGAGGAAGCGGATAACTAGCTCGTCTTTGCCAATAGACTGGGCGCGTGCGGGGACCAACGAAGGCCCGCGACGGCTGCCACATAAACCTTCAGGGTGGATGGGGTTCTGCCCTTATCCAGCATATCTTGAAGGAAGGAAAGCAAAGAAGAGACCTCACACTTAAGGGGGTCCAAATTCTTTTCGGTGCACCATTTTGAAAACACAGACCATTTAGCCGCATAGAGCTTTCTGGTAGATGCCGCTCTGGCGTGTTTGATCGTGTTCAAAACTCCCTCTGGCAAATCAACGTGTAATCGTTGGTCACCCATGCATGAAGCGCCCAGCGCTGCGGGTGGGGATGCCAGATTGTGCCGCGGGCTTGAGAGGAAGATCTGCTCTGACCGGGATGGGCCACGGGGCTGTCTGAGACAGCTGTGTGAGCTCCGGGTACCAAATCTGATTCTCCCAACGCGGGGCTATGAGGAGCACCGGGTGGCGTGAGTCCCTGATTCTCTGAATGACCTGCGGTAGCAGGGAGATGGGAGGGAAGGCATAGAGCGGGCGGTATGGCCATTCTAGCGCTAGCGCGTCCCTCGTTCTTCGAGAAGAATATCGGACAGTGCGAGTTTCTTCTGTCGCGAAGAGATCTATCTCCGCTCTGCCAAAGAGGCGCCACAGTGACTTGGACTGTAAGTGGGTTCAGGGACCATTCTCCTGGGGAGAGAAGGTTCCTGGATAGAATGTCTGGACCGTCGTTTAGGTGTCCCGGGACATGCGTTGCTCTGAGCGAGAGCAGATGACTCTGGGACCAAACTAGAATGCGGCGTGTCAGCAGGAAAAGATTCCTGGATCTGACCCCGCCCTGACGGTTGATGTAGGATACCACTGTCATGTTGTCTGAGCGAATCAGGACGTGGTGACCCTGGATGTCGCTGGAGGAACTGCAAAAGTGCATACTCGACCGCGAGCATCTCGAGACAGTTTATGTGAAATGGGGTCTCCCGATCCGACCACCGGCCAGCGGCCGAGCCCCTCGCAGACCGCACCCCAGCCTGTGTTGGATGCGTCTGTCGAGATTACCTTCCGGTGAGAGAAGGTCCCCATCGTACACGCCCCGTTCGAAACTCGATCGGTCACCGTCCAAGGCTGCAGTGCAGAAATGCATGCCTGAGTGACTCTGATTAGCTGGCGGCCCGTGGTCCACTCGCGGCGGGTACACGGGTCTTTAGCCAGAATTGTAGGGGGCGCATATGTAAAGACCTAGCTGTAGTACGGCTGCAGCTGAGGCCATGTGACCCAGCATTCTCTGAAAGGTTTTCACCGGAACGCGGGTATTCATCTGGAACGAAGCGGCTAAACGCTGCAAGCGGCGTGTGCGCTGAGCGGATAAGCGTGCTTTCATAGTGGTAGAGTCCAGATCTATCCCCAGAAAAGAGATAGTTTGACTGGGCTGGAGAACGCTCTTTGTCCAGTTGACAGAGAGGCCCAGCGTTTCCAGATGAGCGAGGAGAGCTGTACGGTGCGACAGAAGCTCTGTTTTGGAACGTGCTAGTATCAGCCAATCGTCCAAATAATTCAATATGCGCATCCCTGGGTTCGAAGGGGCGAGCGCCGCGTCCATACATTTCGTGAACGTGCGTGGCGCTAGGGAAAGGCCGAACGGGAGAACGGCGTATTCACAGAACCTGGCCCTCGAAGGCGAAGCGTAAAAACTGCCTGTGACGAGGGTGTATTCTGAATCTGAAAATAAGCGTCTTTCAGATCTAGGGAGATGAACCAATCCCCCTGGCGCACGTGTGCGAGGAGTTTCCTGACAGTCAGCATTCTGAATGATCTCGTCATGAGAGCTTTGTTCAGAAATCTGAGGTCTAGAATCGGCCTGAGGCCGCCGTCTTTCTTGGGGACCAGAAAATAACGGCCGTAAAACCCCGGTCTCGGTTATAGGCGGAGGGACTCTCTCATCGCGCCCTTTGTTAACAGTTTCGATATTTCTGTGCGGAGCGTGCTCGCGGCAGCTGGGCTGACCACAGAAAGGGGCCGGGCGCGGGAACGCGCGGGCGGCGGCGAAACTGTAACTGGTAGCCGTCTTCTATAATGCTTAGTACCCACGGGGCATATGCCGGGAATGGCTTCCCACGCTTTGAAGCATATTGCTAGAGGCTGAATGGCCGTGCTGTCCCGGTTGCTGCATGTAACGGGCTGGACACTGTGTGTGGGCTCGTGTAAACTGTGTGTGGCAACGGGATTTGCACTCAGAGAGGAGCTTATGGGCCGTGAGACAGAGCGAGCAGAGGGGGACACGCGCCGCTTGAGGGCGTGCTTATGCTTTCTGCTACTCCAGCGGACGGAGGCCGCTGAGTGGGAGTGAGCTCTGTGGAGGGCACGAGAGTGTGTGTGAGTGAACACGTGCTTGTGGTCACATTTTTTACACTTGAGGCTTTTATGCTCTTTATGTGAACTCTCTGGGTAGCCGTGAAAACGGCTGTTTGTCGCTTGCAAGCGGGTCGAGTCACCGGCTTGTTCTCGGCGAGAAGCGCTGCTGCAGTCGGCCAAGGTTCGGGGACTAACAGAGGGTGAAACTTTGACGCGGTCCGGCCGCCGCGGAAGCAAGCCGTCTTTTCCCCAGAAGTGCTAGGCGGACTTCTGCCTGATCAGGCTTCAGCGTGGCCTTGGGCGGGGCGCTTGGGGAGCCTGTCTGCTGTCGGCTGTCGAAGCGAGGGCGAGGGCGGCCGCTCTGCCTGTGCTGGGGATGGGCCTGAGCTTGCTGCGGGCGGCGCTGGTCGAGGCGTTCTGGCAGGGGCTCACTGAGAGCGGCCTGGCAGAAGGTCACCGCCGGCGAGGCAGGAACAAATTCATGGCCTGGGTGGCTTTCTGGACCTCAGAAAAGCGTTCCACGATGCCCGTGACGGCAGATCCGAAGAGGCCAGAGGGTGAGATGGGCGCGTTGAGGAAGACAGCGCGCTGAGCTTCGCTCATGTCCGTGAGCGTGCAGCCACAAGTGTCTCTCGGCGACACAGAGGATGGCCATGCATCTTCCTGAGCGCTTGAGCGGCAGCTTTGGTGGCGCGAGGGAGAGGTCCGTAGCGCACTTAAGTCGTTCAGCGCACGGCCGTCTGATTTCCTCTCGTTCTGCGCGATGTCACTCAGCAGGTCGGATTGCAGCACCTGGAGAACCGACATGGAGCTGCAGCGCCTGGCAGCGGCCTGGCCAGCGGCTGCATAGGCGCCGGGTGTGGAAGGTAGAGGACGCTCTGGCAAGCTTTAGAGAGGAAGCTTAGGGGAGGATCGCCATCCAGCGGAGGGCGAGCACAAGTGAGCGGCGATCAGATCTTCGACGGGCGGCATCCGCTGTACAGAGCCTCTCGGTGGCTCCGTCCACTCGAGCGCAGCGAGGCGGATACATCGGAGCGGGTCCGAGCCGAGAGAGGAGCTTTCCACGACTGCTAGTGAGCTCGGCGTGGAGCTCAGGCAGGAAAGGAGCGGACCGGGTGCCAGCGGGGCGGGCGCCGGTGCAGGTACTTTCCATCCATCCGGTTCCCGGTGGGGAACTCCGGGTGGTGGTGACCAGTCGAGGCCTAGGTCGCTCGTACCGCAAGAGCCCAGGAGGCGCATTAAGTCCCTCTTTCGAATGCCCGGGAGCGGGTCCCCGCAGAGCATCCACGTCGAAAGAGCCCAGTGAAGACCATCCGTCCGCTGTGCCTCAGAAGCGTGCAGCGAAGGCGAACTCGGTCTTCCTCTCCTCAGAGTCGGAGGACTGCCTGCAGACTGGCCACCCGGCCGGCACATGGGGGTCCTAGCTCGGGGTGGGAGAGAGAGAGAACTGGTCGGGGGCGCGCGGCGGCGGCCCACACACAGCCATCGCAGGTTCCCCCGGCGGCCTCTGACAGCGGCGCTCTCTTCTTCCGCGCCGAGAAGTCAGAGGCGGCGGCTTGGGCGGATTTGGCGGTGAGGAGCTCTGCCCACAGTGAAGGCATGCGGTCAGTGCGCCTCTGCAGAGAGCATCCTCCGTTGGCGGCTGAGGCGACTTGCATTCCAGCCCGACAGAGAGGGCAATGTGGTGGTTTCCCGCCTCCAGCCGTGTGCCATGAGCCGCAGGGAATTGCGAGACACCTCTAAAGACGCTCACGCTCTTTTGTGATGGAGCAAGTGGAAGTCCGTCGGACGGCGCCAGCTCGCTTAGGCGGCTGAGAAGGTGGCAGGGGCCGGCTCCTTCCGGGCTTCTTGCTTGCTGAGGTGCCTTGGTCACGACGACGGCTTCAGTCTTGCAACGGCAGCGCCGATGAGATCGCTGAATCAAATGAATCGTTTGTTCAACTCACGGAGAGCGCTTATATACACTCAAGCCACGCCCCTTTCGCGGGCTTCGACGACAAGCGAGTTCGTCCGCCCATTGGGCGTGGGTCAGGCGCCGCCTCCACCGGATTCAGCACTTCCCAGGAACGAACCAATGAGCCTGCGAGTCTAGCCCCTCTAGGTCTGCAGCTGAGAAGTGCGTTGACAACCATTACAAATTATAAAATTTTTTGGCTTCCAATCTGTTCGGCAAAGAAAGAATCTTTCCCGGGAGCGTAAGTGAGCCTACGCACACCGAGAGAACCTCTCGTAAGAGAACTCCGTTGGATTCCGTTGATTCCGTTGCGAGAGATGGGTGGTAGTCCAGTGCTGTATTAGCACCGAGTCTGTCTGTAGCTGTTACCCGCTAGAAAGCAAAGCCACGTTGGTTTTTTTTATTACTTATTTCTCTGCATTGAGTGACAACCCTCTCAAATATAAGACACACAAACAGAACAAATAAAAGTCTCAAGATTCACTCAGTAATTACAAAATTATTGCTTATTTATTGTGACATGATAGCAACTTTTCTGTGATGCATGCAACTTCAACTACGATCCAAAGTAGCCGAATGTCTTGTCGCTTATTCAGGGTTTTTCTGAAGATTGGCAGTAACATATCAAACGTTTTTAATTAAACATAAAGGAGTTATACAACTGAATCATTGCCGTTAGCTCCTTAGGCACTGGATGAAGTCTGCTGCTGCTCTATCTCAGCTGGAAAATGACTTCCAGCGGCAGCGGCGTAAGAGACGACAACACAGGGCTGCACAGATGCGCCTGCTAATAATCGGCTTGATATACTTGGGATTTCGGCCGATGCCGATTATGTTAAAAAGTGCCAAAATTTCGGCCATCATTGTCGTCACCAATTAGTTCGTTCGACCTCTAATCCAGATCTATCATTTTTCACTATATTTTGAAGTGGCCAATGTCGTGCATATTCATTACTGCGAATTTATTGCATTAGCGAATACCGGCACATGTCTCACTCTCTCCACAGTGATCACCTGAACACAAACACTTTCACCTTCATCAATTCATCATCAAACTCCTCTATCCCTCTCCAAGTCATGGAAGCTCTCGGGGGCTGAAGCCTGCTGAGTCTGAAGGAAAACACCACAGTCATGAGGCCAGAGTGAGAGACACAAGAGGCACAGAAGACTGAGTATGGGCTAACCTGGAACGCCTAGGATGCACTCCTCCTCCAGCTGCCTCCTGCTGGCCTGACGCTCCAGCGTCTGCAGCTCGTACCGTGACACCACCACACACTCCTCAGGCTGACTGTGGCCGGGCTCCTAGGAGCTGTGCAAACGTCTGGATGACGAGTCCTGAGTTCTGGGCATCGTTGAGGTTGCGGTTTAGAGAAGACTCATCAGCTGCTTTGATGCCATTCGACAAATGCATCTTAGCATGAATGTATGAGACAGCAGTATCTATTAGTCTCTCAGCACTGCAAAATCATACAAATCATTTTAATATTCATAGTCTTAATAACAGATCATGCACAGGGAGAATAAAATTTATTTATTTGCGCATGTAAATTTTGCTTCAAACAATTTCGCTCTTGACGCGCAAATGGATTCAAAAAGTGTTCGAACGTCTAAAGTAGCGCAGAAGGCGCGAATTTGAGGGGCTATTCGCGTCTGGTGTGAATGCACAGAAATAAAAATGTAAAAAACTGTTTTCAACATGGATAATAATCCATACATGTTTTTTGGAGCATAAAATCATCATATTAGAGTGATTTGTGAAGGATCATGTGACACTGAAGACTAGGGTAATGATGCTGAAAATTCAGCTTTTTTTCAGAGGAATAAATTACATTTTAATATATATTAACATAAAAAGTCATTTTAAATTGTCATAATATTTCACAATATTACTGTGTTTTTTGTGTATTTTTTATCAAAAAATTGCCAGCCTTGGTGAGCAGAAGAAACTTCTTTTAAAAACATAAAAAATCTAACCGATCTTAAACTTTTAGCGGCAGTGTATATATATACACACACACACACACACAATTAGGGTATGCTCTTTTAAGGCTCGCTCAGTAAACCTCCACTGTTATGATTGGCTAACATCAATGCACAGGAAACACTCAGATCCAATACTGTCGATGCTTCATATTCCAACAAAGTTTCTCTGCCAACTCTCCATTACACTGGGTTTTGTTTACAAAACAAAATTCTCTGAACAAACATATAATCAAATCCTCTGGACCTCAGAGAAAAATAAACCGACCTGTCCGTGCAGTCGAGCTCATCTGGGAATATGGTCAGCCAAGATCTTTAAGATCATGAGCAATCTGAAGAACTCTTTGCTTCAAACCTGAGCACTGGAGATTCTGAGCGGCCCACTGGCAAATGAACAGAGCAAAGGCACAGAAAGAGACACAGATACAAAAAGTTACATACACAGGGCCTAAACAATATCTGATCATCCTTACATGCAGGAACATGAGAATAGCGCAGCACAACAGAAAAGAACATAAGAGATCTCACCAGACATCATTCCCTGTAGTTTCTGATAAATGAGCAATCCAGCCTGTAATGAAAATGAAGCCAATTATGAGGCATTATTAGCATCAAGATGTAAAGAACTAATTTTATATATAAATACTGTATAATCTGCTGCTGTTAATGGTCACTATTTCTATTTATTTTAATAATATATTTGCCTTCACATTGCAAATGGACCTGCGAAAATGCCATTCAAATAAAGACAGTGTATAGTAGGGTTGGGCATCGAGAACCGGTTCCAACTTGGAACCATTAAAAAAAAATGATTCCATTGGAATCGTTTAGAAAATTTGTTTTCAATTCCGATGTATTGGTTCTGAAACGCATAAGTTCTTGGTTCCCATCCGGATAGTGACCACCTGATTTCTGGAAGTGCTCTATTGCAGCCATGGAGCACGGCTTTATTTCACCTTAATTTTTGCCACTGCACGTTTTGGGTTCTAATACGCTCTCGTATAGTTTTTTTTTTTCAGTGGTTGTATATCAAGCAGGGAAACGTTTGTGTGCAATTTGTTTTGTGATTTCTCTGGAACGAATTAGAGTCTCCGCAATCGGATTGAAGTGCACGTCCGAGTGTGCGAGCCTTAATGGTACGTTCACACCGGACGCGAACAGCGCGTCAGGCGTGAACGATTTCAATGTTAAGTCAATGCAAAGACGCGTTACGCGCTGTGAAAAATTCCTGCGGCGCGAATGAGGCGTGGAGCGCGGCGCGAAGACGTGACATACGCCTCGCTTCGTGCTGAATTGAGCTGTCTGGCGCGTTAAGCGCGAATGATTTAGTTAGTGCCTTTTGTGCATTCACGCGTTTGCACGCGAATTCGCGTCTGCCGCCCGAGTTGAAAAATCTGAACTTGGCGTGAATTCGCGCCACGTTAACCAATCAGGAGCCTAGCTGCTTGCTCACGTGGTGAAGTGTCTGGATGCTTCAATAAATTATTTTGTATATGACTAAATACATGGTGGGATTATGCACAACAAAGCAAATATTTGATCACTTAAAACATTATTTCTATATACGAGACATGTTCATTTTGTATGTTCATGTTCATTTTGTTATTCATTCCATATCTAGATTATATGAAAAATTATTATGATGTAACAATCAACATAATATGTGCATAAGTTCGTGTCTGGACATAAGAGAGAAAAAAAATCACAGGACAGGTTAATAACTTTTGGAAGCTGGCTCTATTTATCATCAAAACAAAGATAAATGACAGCTAGATTAGGTGGATGAGGGCGAGGGTGATCCTCGCTCCGATGCGGGACAACAGGTCATCAAACTGGGCGCGGGACAGGCGGAAGTACCGCTGACAGCGGCCGTCATCCAGGCGCATCTCCTGGAGCGAGCAAATGGTGAAACTAGCCAAACGGTTCGCCTACGAAGGGTCCGGTGGACACAAATACGGCGACGATGATCCCCACGCCGCTGTTCTAGCTATCCAGAGCAAATACAGTGCGGTGAATCTCTCGATTAATGCTAGATCAACATAAACAAAGATGGCCGTCAACGGGTTTCGGTTTTGACGCGCGAGACGCGCGTAAATTTCACTTCAAACTTTTTATTTTACCCACGTCAGTTTCGCTCTTGACGCGTGAATGAACACAAAGTGGTCAAGCGTCAAACTACGGCGCGGTAGACACGAATCTGACGCGCGATTCACGTCCGGTGTGAACGTAGCATAAGAGAATGTGAGAACACTGGATCTGCACCACTGATCACATCGGCAACAGAGCACTTTGATCACTTGATTTAAAATACAAAACATTTTAGTGCTATATCGAATTTTATTTAACAAAAGAATGAAATGAATGCTCTGCTAGTTACATGGAGATGATTTATTTATTTGTATTGGTCCATCTGTGCCGCGAAGATATTTTTTGGAGGGACAAATAACTGAACTTAAAGTGGTGGGGACATGTCCCACCCATAAATTATGCCTATGCCAGCAAATAAAAGTACTAATTGGCTTTATGCACAGCTGCACTACTTCTGCCAGCTACCTTGTCTGCCATCATTGGCCAAGCTTGATTAATTCAGGTGTGTCTGATCATTGTTGCCATGACTACTGAGGTCAGACACACCTAATTAATCAAGCTTGGCCAAATAATGGCAGACAGGAAACAAGGAGCTGGCTAAAGTTCAGGAAGTAGTGCAGCTGTGCATAAAGCCCATTAACAAGGAGTGTAGCGTGTTCGTACGTGCTTGCGCAGGTCCACTGCTCTCATCCTCCTGCGCCAACCAACGTTAGGTAACGTTACCTCGCCACAATAAGGTAAAGGGACGTCAGTGTAATAAAAGCGCGTCAAAGTTAGTGTTGGGCGATATGCTCCATTTCCATATTGACCTATCGTCAGCCTGTGAGATATCGGTCAGATATCAGATATTATCGTGAGGGGCGGGGCTTACTTATTTGATTATTAACTTGATTAGTCATTAATTTGCTTGTTTTATTACTTCGTTTTATATACAAGCATCTTTTTTTTGTCTATTTTTCTAGCAAAGGTGGAGCGTTTATTAATAGGAATCAGGTTATTTCTGGTAGTGAGGTAAAAAAAGATCCTAATAATTTTTTGTATTTCTAACATGTCAACGGGAAATTTACAGACACATAGCCTATCCTCATGCTGTTACATGCAGCATTTTCACTTTCTGCACTCTCAGAGACGACGATGATAACGGTAGCTATAATACTATTTTAGTGATATTATTATTAATAATATTATTTAGTAATTGTATTGTTTTTAGTGTTAGTGTCATTAAACGTTTTTTTAATGTGCTATATGGAAACAAAATACTGACGAACAACGATGCCGTTTTCATCTTGGATCTATACAAGAATGATGCGTCTGTGAAAACAAGAACTCTTGATAATTTGTGAATGGATCACCTTGCAATAAAATTTTGATGTGGGATGTAGTTTTTTAGTCTATATTAAAAACATTCTCCTCTTAAGCGCGTGTCGGTGTTGTCGCAAGTGTTAGGCTATAACACGTGGTGATGAATTATGTTCATTCACCTTATGAATTTAGGCAAGGAAAATTAATTGTAGTTCCTTATATTAATTTAATAACAACACTAGCTTTATAATAATAATAATAGGCCAAATGATTTAATACATTAATAAAACGAGCTAATTATCGTTTTGATATCGTCAAAAGCATCTGCCATCGGCGATTCTCAGACAATCGTCGATACACGATACTATCGTCTATCGGCACAACCCTAGTCAAAGTGCTAATGGTGAACAATAACGCTGCTGAAATATTTTTTTTCCTCGTAATGAATTGTAGCGCTATGCTAATTCCCCACACTAGTCCTAATATTACTGTTTATACATGTCCAGAGAGTCCAGACCAGGGTGCAAGTTCTGCAAATCTGTTTTTTGTTCTGGTGCAGAGGCAGCTCCCAAAACTAAAACTCATTGAATCAAAATAAAATGTTCCTCTGTGAAATGAGCCTGTGACATGTTTTGACTCCCCTCAAAGAATCCGAATCAAGAATCGCAAAGAACCGAAATTCGAAAGGAATTCGAATCGTTCAAATCAAAACAATGCCCAACCCTAGTGTTTAGCTTGTCACAACTTTACCCATTTACTTTAGTCAAAACTGCTATGGTTTATTAGTACTCACATAAGCATCGGTGGCAGCGTATCTCTTCTGGTCTTCTGTCAGACCAAAGTCGTCCCAGTGACTGCAGCGCACACGCCTGTCTTTGAAGAGCTGCTTCTTCAGCAAGTGCTTCACTAGACCATCCAAACTCCACCTCTCACAACATCTTAGCTGAACACACACACACTCAAAATAAGCAGGAACTTTCATTTATGCAATTCATGATTTTATCATTATGACCTAGTATAAGGTTTCATTTTCTTTACATATTGAGGACAATGAGCTTAACTAAATAACGTTTGTTACTGTATTTGTTTCATGCTGCCAGTATTGCTTCACAGCTCTCAACTCTCACTTCTATGGAGCTTGGGTTGTTGCTGCTATGATGATTGGGTTGATGCTGCTATGATGCTTGGATTATTGCTGCTATGTACTGTGATGCTTGGGTTGTTGCTGTTATGATGCTTGGGTTATTGCTGCTATGTGCTGTGATGCTTGGGTTGTTGCTGCTATTATGCTTTGCTGCTCTGATGCTTGGCTTGTTGCTGCTATGTGCTATGATGCTTGGGTTGTTGCTGATATGATGCTTTGCTGCTATGATGCTTGGGTTGTTGCTGCTATGATGCTTTGCTGCTATGATGCTTGGGTTATTGCTGCTATGTACTGTGATGCTTGGGTTGTTGCTGCTATGATGCTTTGCTGCTATGATACTTGGGTTGTTGCTGCTATGATGCTTGGGTTATTGCTGCTATGTGCTGTGATGCTTGGGTTGTTGCTGCTATGATGCTTTGCTGCTCTGATGGTTGGGTTGTTGCTGCTATGATGCTTGGGTTGTTGCTGATATGATGCTTTGCTGCTATGATGCTTGGGTTGTTGCTGCTATGATGCTTTGCTGCTATGATGCTTGGGTTATTGCTGCTATGTACTGTGTAGGGCTGTCAACTTTAGTCGTTTAGTCGACTAATCAGTCGATATTGTCTTGGTCTGACTGAAATTCTTATTGGTTCGACCAGTCGCATTTTTTTTTTTTTTTTTGCCAATAGAAATACATTTTCAATGATTTACTCCCTGATATTTATTCCTTTATAAAGCAGTTATTTATTACTGTATTCTAAATATAATTAGCCTATGTTTTATCCCCAACTTTAAATGCTTTTAGGCTATTTCTTGTAACTGCGCCACAGTTTAGCGCACACACATAACACACTCGGGAACCGCACCTGACTGGCTGCACTGCTGCTCGCGCTCAGTAAGGGATGTACTGGTAGGTGGTTTTGCTGTATTCATTCAGTTCACGCTACTTTAGTCGACAGAATGTCCAAGAAATCTAAATCTTTTGTCTGGCTACATGTTTGTGGAGGTAGGCGACGGTGGCGACCGCGTTGCTCCATTATGAGCGCGCACATCGCGTGCCTATTTGAAATCAAACTTGAGCGCGCAAAAGACGTGAGCAGCTCTTTTAACGGCTTTATCATACTGACTCAATAGATTGTTTTCTTAATAGGTTTTTATCTGTACACTTGACTCATTTGAAAGTAGCCTAAATAATGTAACAAAACGAAATTAAACTTATATGCTATCTTACAACACAGCCTAGATTTCAGATAGTTTTTTTAGGCTATTTTGTCTGTTGTTTTAAGACGCCTAACAGATCGGCTGGACAAAAGTTAACCCATAGCTTTGTAAGTAAAGAAGAATACAGCCTGTATAAACGAGAGCTTTTGTTAGGATTTTGCATTATGTGGCAGATAGCAGGTATATTATTTTGTAGCGTGTGGTGTGATCAGGTGCGCGATTGTGACCGTCAGTATAGACCAAGGACAGAGCTCCTCACTTGCAGTTAAACAAATCACTTAATTTTCAAAGAATTGTATTATTATTATAGTTTTATTTATTTTCGATGTTTTTTCGTTGTTGTTTTATAAATGCTCTATGACAATTGTTTAAAAAATGTTCAATCAAAACATCCGTTTTTTTTTTTTAGTCGACTAATCGTCGCGCAGGACAAGACCTTGGTCGACTAAGGATTTCTTTGGTTGAATACAGCCCTAGTACTGTGATGCTTGGGTTGTTGCTGCTATTTATTTGTATTGGTCCATCTGTGCCGCGGAGATATTTTTGGAGGGACAAATAACGACGAAAAAGTGGTGGGGACATGTCCCACCCACAAATTATGCCTATGCCAGCAAATAAAGTACAAATTGGCTTTATGCACAGCTGCACTACTTCTGAACTTTAGCCAGCTCCTTGTTTCCTGTCTGCCATTATTGGCCAAGCTTGATTAATTCAGGTGTGTCTGATCATTGTTGCCATGACTACTGAGGTCAGACACACCTGAATTAATCAAGCTTGGCCAATAATGGCAGACAGGAAACAAGGAGCTGGCTAAAGTTCAGGAAGTAGTGCAGTAAACTGTATTTGTTTCATGCTGCCAGTATTGCTTCACAGCTCTCAACTCTCACTTCTATGGAGCTTGGGTTGTTGCTGCTATGATGATTGGGTTGTTGCTGCTATGATGCTTGGATTATTGCTGCTATGTACTGTGATGCTTGGGTTGTTGCTGTTATGATGCTTGGGTTATTGCTGCTATGTGCTGTGATGCTTGGGTTGTTGCTGCTATTATGCTTAGCTGCTCTGATGCTTGGGTTGTTGCTGCTATGTGCTATGATGCTTGGGTTGTTGCTGATATGATGCTTTGCTGCTATGATGCTTGGGTTGTTGCTGCTATGTACTGTGATGCTTGGGTTGTTGCTGCTATGATGCTTTGCTGCTCTGATGGTTGGGTTGTTGCTGCTAATGTGCTATGATGCTTTGCTGCTATGATGCTTGGGTTGTTGCTGCTATTATGCTTTGCTGCTCTGATGCTTGGGTTATTGCTGCTATGTGCTATGATGCTTGGGTTGTTGCTGCTATGATGCTTTGCTGCTCTGATGGTTGGGTTGTTGCTGCTATGTGCTATGATGCTTGGGTTGTTGCTGATATGATGCTTTGCTGCTATGATGCTTGGGTTGTTGCTGCTATGATGCTTTGCTGCTATGATGCTTGGGTTATTGCTGCTATGTACTGTGATGCTTGGGTTGTTGCTGCTATGATGCTTTGCTGCTCTGATGGTTGGGTTGTTGCTGCTATGTGCTATGATGCTTGGGTTGTTGCTGCATGATGCTTTGCTGCTATGATGCTTGGGTTGTTGCTGCTATGATGCTTTGCTGCTATGATGCTTGGGTTATTGCTGCTATGTGCTGTGATGCTTGGGGTTGTTGCTGCTATGATGCTTTGCTGCTCTGATGGTTGGGTTGTTGCTGCTAATGTGCTATGATGCTTGGGTTGTTGCTGCTATGTGCTATGATGCTTGGGTTGTTGCTGCTATGATGCTTTGCTGCTCTGATGCTTGGGTTGTTGCTGCTATTATGTTGGGTTATTGCTGCTTTGGTGCTTGGGTCGTTGCTGCTGCTGTGCTACTATTCTTGATTGTTGCTGCTGCTGTGCTATGATGGCTGGATGCTGCTATGATGCCTGGGTTGTTGCTGCTATGATGCTTGGGTTATTGCTGCTATATGCTATGATGCTTGGATTGTTGCCGCAATGCTGCTAATATGCTTGGGTTGTTGCTGCTATGTGCTTATGATGCCTGGGTTGTTGCTGCTATGATGCTTGGGTTGTTGCTGCTATGACGCTTGGGTTGTTGCAGTGAGTTTTTGAACGCTCCAAGTGCATTGCTATATGGTTGCTAGAGGTATTTCTGAGTGGTTGCTAGGAGGTTTCCTACTGGCTCAAGTCAAAGAGTCAAGCTCTTGTGCATCTCTGGTGAGTGGAAACGGCTTGAAGTGCCTCCTTCCACATAAGTCTTGTGAGATTTTATCACATTTGGCTGAATTGATAACTCTGTTATTTTCTGATTCGGCTCAATAGTGTCATCCAGCAAGCAGATTTCCAGATATTCGCAGTCATGCCTGGAAATGCTGTAACTCAATACAGCTATAATGCTCACATCTACACGCACAGCCTTGGCTCTCTCGTCTGCGGTTTACCTCACTTTGCACTGTTAAGCAGTGCAGGACTGCGAGATGATGCCAACTGTGAATCAACATTCACAAAACTGCCAAATTTTCTATATATTGTAATCAATTATGATCACAACTGGAAGAATTTGCTTTTTTACATGCTCATTGTTTCTGACTAAATGAGCACAATGTTAGCCAACTGCATGATTTGTATCTTCTTAATACATTTCTGAAATATGGACGTTACTTTCACACAGTCAAAACATATACATATTTTGAAACTGTGTTGTACAAATAAATGTGAATGGAATCTAATCTGTTATTAACTGCAGTGAAAGTGTTTTAGTTAACTTGTTGCCGGTCCAATTTTTTACACTATAATACACTAAATTTTCATTCATTCAGTCAACCATTCATTCAAACGATTAGTTCAAATGACTTATGTAATCAGATTGAGGCAGTTGTTTATGGGTCATAGAATCTTTTGACTCAACCGAATCGTTCAAAAGGCTGAATCTTTGTTTAGAACTATTTTCGCTGTTGAAACAAAGAAGAAAAGCAGTTTCAATATTGCATCTAAAATGTAAGTGACTGTTAATTTTAACTGTTTATTGAACTGTTGTAGGAAATCAAAGTGAAATATTTAATTGTAATGGTATTCAGGAAAAACGCACTCTTGGTTGTGTGATTTTGTTTAACTGTATCATATTTTATAAATATAAAAACTTCCACATTCTTACCACAATAAGTTAACTGAGTTTGTGTGAACTGCTCTATTCGTTTTGATACTTGTTACTGTCAGTGCATTATACATCATCATCCACTAAATGTAATAAAATCTGAATCATTCTTGAATTATAGTGATTCCTAGTTATTTGGTTGTTTTGATGTTTTAATCAGGCAACTTGTCCAATCAGGCAAATACAATTCTCTTTCACTGGAGATCAACTTGTCCCATAAAAACATTAATGTCGAGGCAACAACCACATGATGAAATACATCTATAAATACCAAGACAGCATACCGTCTCATTGGCCAGATCAGAAGCCTAACAATATCTTCAATTTGATGTCATAATCAGATAATAACTTCCACTTGTCTCCCTCAATTCCCACACGCAACTTTCATGCACTATTCTCATCCTCCAGAAGCACCTTCAGGCCGGGAGGAAACCCTGGGCACTGATGAGACAGACGTGAGCAGATCCTCAGGTAAAGCTGAACACTGAGAGACAGCTTCTGTCTGAGCTCACCTGACATGGAGGGAGATGTGAAAATAGAAAGCACTGCTCCTCTGAGGCACACAGCTGCACTACAGCCACTTTCTTCCGCCTTCCCTTTGGTGAAGCTTGCGGCCATTCCAGATCAAATCCCACGGCTGATCCCAACGCCAGACCAGACCTGGATGAGACACACAAAGGCCTGAGACATAGGGACAAAAGTGTAAGGTTACCAGATCTGTGTGGGTCAATCTGACAAAGGACTGAATGAACAACCCAGAACCTTGGGCGGCAGTGGCTCGAGTGGGATGTAGGTTGTCGTTGTCTATAAACCAGAACGTTGGTGGTTCAATCCCCGGTTCCACCTGACCAAGTGTCTCAGCTGATCTGCGTCTTTTATTGGTTTATGGACCTGTATCGAATATAAATCATTATTAGACTTGCCAAACTAGTGCCAAACTAGTGGTTTAACAACGTTATTTTCTTACAAAAACTTAAAGAGATAGTTCACTCAAATTAAAATTCTGCTCATCATTTACTCGCCCTCATGTTGTTCCAAAACCTGTGTGAGTTTCTTTGTTCTGTTCTTGATCACTTTACAATGAGGAGATGAGAAATGAGGAGGCGAGGAGGAGATGAGGAATGAGGAGGCGAGGAGCAAAGGAGGAGACGAGGAATGAGGAGCAAGGAGAAAACAAGGAATGAGGAGGCGAGAAGCAAGGAGGAGACAAGGAATGATGAGGCGAGGAGCAAGGAGGAAACAAGGAGGAGGCGAGGAGCGAGGAGGAGACGAGGAATGAGGAGGCGAGGAGAAGGAGGAGAAGAATGAGGAGTCGAGAACGAGGAGGAGACGAGGAATGAGTAGACAAAGAATGAGGAGATGAGAAGGCGAAGAATGAGGAGATGGTGAATAAGGAGACGAGGAGCGAGGAGACAAGGAATGAGGAGACGAGGAGCAAGGAATGAGTAGACGATGAAAAGAGGAGGCGAAGAATAAGTAGACATGGAATGAGTAGACGAGGAGGCAAGGAATAAGGAGACGATGAATAAGGAGACGAGGAGCAAGGAATGAGTAGATGAGAAATGAGTAGACGAGGAGGCAAAGAATGAGGAGACAACTGACAAAGAGGCGAGGAATGAGGAGACAAAAAGCGAGGAGAAGAGGAATGAGGAGGCGAGGAGGAGCGCAGGAGACGAGGAATGAGAAAGCTTTCAGCCAAATCAAAATTCAAGAGAATAAATTTTAACGTTGTGTCCTTGTCTAGGACATCTCTCCTCTAGCCAACTTCCCTCTTCATGCTTCTCTCCTCCACTCCCCACACCCCACTTAATGTGCATGCACACTAACCCCCCAAACCATTCCTGTCGGCTTATTGGCTGGAACACTGTTTGTTATGTTTGTGGTGGTGCAGGTTTGCCTGGGCTGTCCATAGAGATCTGTTTCGCCTACAGTGTGTTCATGGGACAGGCAGCTAGAGCATAGTGAGATCTTTGCAGTATGCGACAAAAGATCTGGCCTAAAAACCTGACATCACTTTAATGTTGGTTAAAAAGTGGCAATGCCTGTCTGATTTCCCCAGTTTGAATTAGGAATGTATCCAAGTCCGATTTAATTATAGTCGTTTTTTGATTATTAATGATTCTCAATTAAGCTGACTCAATTAATTTTCCATTTCAGCAAGCAGCAAGCAAAAATACACTAGACCATCATGTGATTATATTAGCAGTAACATTTTGAAATTAATTGCACTTTTTATTTGTTTGATATTCAGTGAAAATGTAATGATGGTTAGTGAAGAAAATGCAAACATGCTTGTTGGCTATGATTTTGGCAACCCGATTATCTGTTAAATTGCAAAAAGAAATCAATACTTTTATTCATCAAGGATAAATTAAATCGATACGATTTTTCGGTGAAGACATTTATAATGCAAGAAATCGATTTTCTGAATCTTTTGTTGTGTGTGTGCGTGTCTGTGTGACTATAAATACTTTGCTTTAGAAGACAAAGCTATGACCCATAAAGAATTAACATACAATATATTATATTAACATCTGCAAAGAACCAACAGGAAACTGAATGTGGTGCCTGAACTGAGCACAGCATACCTGTAGTAAATTAATTATATAACAACGACCGGTACATCTAGTGTTTTCCTTCTCCTCTGGGTGGAATGTTGAAAAAGAGGCAGAAGTTGTAGCATATTTCGTTTTATAGTTGCCTAAAATATACATAAAGAGATAACTGGAATAGCCAGAGCGTGCTGAGTGACGCAAGTACGCTCTGTTCCATTTGCAGAAGAACTGGACTCTGCGTCCTGGGAGTTCGTTCTCCTGAGTTGAACTTGGCAAGTCCGAACTACCGAGGGACGCAAGTCCGAAGTTTGCCGTACTTGGTATTGAGAAACAACTACTGAGCGCAAGCTTGTGAGGCTCCATTTGCATTTAAAAGGACACACACAAAAACTGCATTTTTCTGAGCCACAAAAAAAGTGACAATTTAACATACTGTAAAAAATTATCTAATGGGTATTTTGAGCTAAAACTTCAAATACACACTCTGGGGACATCAGAGAATTATTTTACATCTTGTGAAAAGGGGCATACAGTAGGTAGACAACCAGAATGTCGTTTACCGCCGCGGTAAATCTACCACGGCAAAAATAAACCAGCCCTATTTCAGAAGACGGTCTGCGAAATGACCACCAGGTGGCGCAAAGGGCCATTTGGCGAAAGCAAAACGTAATTATGTAAAAGTAGCCTACATTTTAAATAGAATAGCTTTAACTAGAATATAAACTTTTATAGCAGAACATTTTATTAATCAAAAGTTAAAATAGGCCTATCTCGCATTCAGCGAAAATAAATTGGGTGCTTTATGACGCTATTGAGGAATGAGAGACTGAAGAGCGCTTCTCTCTCAGCGTGCGCACACTGACTGCTGAACAACCGAACTTCTGGGCTTTTCTCAGTGAGAAAAGTTGTGGTCAAGTGGTAGAACATTGGTTCAATCATTTTGATGACACAGTTTCAAATCCCGCATAAACATAAAATTACCTTACATTTCCATTTTACATTAAGGAACAAATCTCTTATAACAGATTGACTGAATTTACATCTTCAAAAGCAGTTATGTTAAAAAAAGGAAATAAAACTGGGATTCCATAAAAAAAACAAAAAACAAAACATAACCAAGCAAAGCAAGTTGCGATTTGCCAGTGGGGTATTTCCCCCTCCATAGTAGCCTAATCAATGCTATAATTAGCTTTAATAGACAATATCAAATATGTGTATATATATTTTTTAAATATGCAACACGCACGTTTAAACAACAAATAGCCTAATAAAATCTGAACCAGCGCTTCTGCTCCTGTATTGAGACATGCACGTTTCAGTGGCCTTAATACATTGTTCGACAAATACGCTGTCTGAGTGTCTTCATAACAGCTAAAATAAAATCATCTTTTAAAACTGTAAAGGTCTCCTTTTTCATGTGATGTAAATGTAGCCCAGGCCTACATTCACATAGGCTAACGTCAAAACGTTTTCTTGCTCATTTGAGCGAACACACACTGCAAAAATATAGCTATTTTTGGGCTCCTCCTTGAACGCGAGTAAAGACGTGGTTGAATGGTAGAACATTGGCCTACGAATCTACCATTACAAAGACATGGGTTCGAAGTCCGATCAAACATGGACTGTTGTAGTTATATTTTATTTAGGCTATTAATGCAGAACAGATTTGTTCTAAAAAACTCTGTTTAGGCTACACCATTTGTTATTTTGTTGTTGTTTTTTTTTTGCTTATATTTATAAAATAAAGTTACCACTGAAATTCCATTTTACAAGGAACAAATCTCTTCCAGCAGATCGATCTGACCCTTAAACATCTTCAAAAGCAGTTATGTAAAAAATATACATACTACATATATATATATATATATATATATATATAATTTATTTGTTTGTTTTGTAAATAGGCTGCATGCAACACGGACGCTGAAACAACAAATAATAAAATCCTGGAACCAGCTGCTTCTGCCGAGTATTGAGAGATACACGAGCAGAAGCGCTGTTTCAGGGGCCTTAATACATTGATTCCATGGCTTTTTAAAAATGTCACGACAGAACACCTAAGGATTATAACAAAACAAACACAGGTTTTTAAGCGCATATCCAAGTGTTTGTGTGAAGCGTGACGCTGCATGTCATTGAGCTACACACGCCGAGACACTCTGCATGTTCACACCAACAGTGGAACAATTTAAAAATATAGCTGGCGAGTAGTCGACGCGGGCCCAAGCCGGCTGCCATTATCCCCGGTGCCTTTAGTTACCTAAGGCACCCGGATGGCGGAACCGTCGGCTTTGGCCTTCCATCGCTGCTCGCAGCTATATTTATATATATATATATATATATATATATATAAAGCCGGTGGCACCGCCACCTTGGTGCCTTTAGGGTTATTCTCTACGACGTGCAAAAACGCAACCCCTGCTTTGGAATACATACTAGTATGTATTCCACAATTGGAATACATACTAACATACTAGTCAGAACTGAATAGTTGATATCTGAATGACAGATCACCATAGAAGTCAATGGAAAAAATGTGACTAGTAACAAAAGAATAGTTACTAGTCACCATTGAAAATAAGTACTAGTGTCTAATGAATAAGTACTAGTATCTATTTAATAGGTACTAGTATCTAATGAATAAGTACTAGTAACTAATTAATAAGCATTGGTATGTAATGAATAAGGACTAGCATCTAATGAATAAGTACTAGTATCTAATAAATAAGGACTAGTGTCTAATGAATAAGTACTAGTATCTTTAAAAAGGTACTAGTACCTAAAGAATAAACACTAGTATCTAAAGAAAAGGCACTAGTATCTAAAGAATAAGCACTAGTAGCTAATGAATAAGTACTAGTACTTAATGGAATAGATACTAGTATCTGAAAAATAAGTACTAGTAGCATGAAAATAGAGACTAGTAGGTTAAAATGATTAAATGTTAAAACGGCTTGCCATACTCTATCTGTCGTTTCGACTAGTCACAATTACGTTACAGATATCTTAAATGATAATACAAACTATCCAAAATGTAATTACGACTAGAAAGACGTTGTTGATATCTACAATGTTAATTACGAATAGTCAAACTTAGCTTTTAAATGTTAAAAGGGCTTGCCATACAGAAGTGTAGGCTCAGAGAGACACTCAACATTTTCAAACCAAAATATCTGACTTTCTGTGGGTCCTAGCTCATGAGTGTAAATTAGAAAGTTGTCCGGCTTGAGGAGAATATATGAATATATGAAACGATGAGATCAACATGTGTACTGAGTTTCATATTATTACATGCAAGCGTGTTTGATTTATGGACCAAGTTTTGGACCCTGTTCCAGGGGGCGCTGTAGCCCCTTGCCACACCCGGGTACCATCTTCAGCCCGGCTCTGATGGCTGTGGGATCTGACCTGTGTGCAAAGTTTCAAGAGTTTTCAAACCCGTTAAGGGCCCCAAAAGCCGCTAAGAGACTCAAAATCATCAAAAAAAGGAATGTTAAAGTTTGATGCGTTGCTATGGCAACATTATCTTAGATATTGAATAATGCTTTCACAGCTCTTCATCTGGCGTGTGTTTACATTATACAAATGAAGTTTGAAGCAAATCGGGTAAAAGTAAGAGTGCGATTTCAAAGCATTTTGAAAGTGAAACACTTTCTGCTGCCAGTTGGTGGCGCTATATATTTGACTCACAATAGTCACATCCATGTGATCGGCCTCTTACAACGAACACACTGCTGAAGTTTCATCAAGATCAGTTAATGTATGCAGAAGTTTTAACACACTTCCTTTTTGATTTATTTACTTACTTTTTTGATTTATGGACCAAGTTAATTTAATTAATACACTAATTATATAAAACTATTGTCAATGCACTACAATTAAACGGGTTATATGCCTTTACTTATAAAAAAATAAAAATAAAAACTTATTTAAAAAATACCAGGCTTAAGAAATGTATTTACTTTAGCCAGCCAGACAGTGAAATGGTTAAGCCCCCTCCCCCTACACACACACACACACACACACACACACACACACACACAGACTGTGTGTCAAGAGACTCAAAATCACACACACACACACAGACTGTGTGACAGGCAAAGACAGGCCTAGGCTCAGAGAGAGCATGATCATATTCAAACTACAATATCTGACTTTCTGTGGGTTTGAGCTTATTATTGTTAATTAGAAAGTTGTTTGGCTTGAATAGAACAATATACACGGCAAGTTTTGTAACTGTCAGTAAAACTAACCAAGTTATAACACACTTTATGTGTCCTTTTTTAGTCAAAAAAATCCGCCACGGCCAAACCGTTCGAGATATCACAAATCCGTCCGGAATTTAGCATCCTCAATGTCTTGACTTCATGCACACCGAGTTTGGTGGTGATTGGTAACAGCATGGGTTGTAATTTGATGTTTTTCTAGGACATTTATTTAAAAAAAAAAACATAATTCCCGACTTCCGTTTGAACTGTCGTAAAACTTAGAGCACGAAAGTTGTTTGGCCTGATGTGATCTATGAGTGTACCGAGTTTCATATTAATCCATGCACGTGTGTTTGATTTATGGACAAATGTTCGAATCCCTAAAAGAATGCATCCTAAAAGAATGGTAAAGTTTGATGCGTCGCCACGGCAACAGTTTCAAAGATATCAAGAATCCATTCATAGGTCTTCATCTGCCGTGTATTTACATTATACAGATGAAGTTTGAAGCAAATCGGGTAAAAATAAGAGGGTGATTTCAAAGCATTTTGAAAGTGACACACTTCCTGCTGCCAGTTGGTGGCGCTATAACTTTGACTCACAATAGTCACATCCATGTGATCGTCCTCTTACAGCGAACGCACTGCTGAAGTTTCATCCAGATCAGTTAATGTATGCTGAAGTTATGACACACTTCCTGTTTCACGTTTCTCGCCATAGTTTCGTTTCCTCGCCACGGCCAAACCGTTCGAGATATCAAAAATCCCCACGCAAACTTTCATCCTCAATGTCTTGACTTCACGCTGACCGAGTTTCGTCGAATTTGGATCAGAGCTCTAGGAGGAGTATTTAAAAGTTCATTGCGTGTGTTTTACAAAAAAACCTCAATAGCCGACTTCCTGTTGGGCTGGGTAAAAAGTAAGAACGTGAGGTATAGATGAAATTATGCTATCGACATGTGTACCGAGTTTCATATTATTACATGCAAGTGTGTTTGAGTTATGGACCAGGTGTTCGGACCCCGTTCCAGGGGGCGCTGACGAGCCGCCCTGCCACGCCCGGGTACCAGCTTCAGCCCGGCTCTGATGGCCGCGGGTTCTGACCCGTGTGCAAAGTTTCAAGAGTTTTCGAAGCATGTTAAGGGCCCCAAAAGTGCCCGAATAGTCGCTAGAAAAAGAAAAAAAATATATAAATATAGCTGCGAGCAGCGACGCGGGCCCAAGCCGGCTGGCACTCAATCCCGGTGCCATAAAGGCACCGGGATGGCGGACCGCCGGCTTTGGCCTTCCATCGCTGCTCGCAGCTGACATCGCACACACACACACACACACACACACACACACACACACACTAAAGCCGGTGGCACCGCCACCTTGGTGCCTTTAGGGTTATTCTGTACGACGTGCAAAAACGTAACCCCTGCTTTGGAATACATACTAGTATGTATTCCACAATTGGAATACATACTAACATACTAGTCAGAACTGAATAGTTGATATCTGAATGACAGATCACCATAGAAGTCAATGGAAAAAATGTGACTAGTAACAAAAGAATAGTTACTAGTCACCATTGAAATAAGTACTAGTGTCTAATGAATAAGTACTAGTATCTATTTAATAGGTACTAGTATCTAATGAATAAGTACTAGTAACTAATTAATAAGCATTGGTATGTAATGAATAAGGACTAGCATCTAATGAATAAGTACTAGTATCTAATAAATAAGGACTAGTTTCTAATGAATAAGTACTAGTATCTTTAAAAAGGTACTAGTACCTAAAGAATAAACACTAGTATCTAAAAGAAAAGGCACTAGTATCTAAAGAATAAGCACTAGTAGCTAATGAATAAGTACTAGTACTTAATGGAATAGATACTAGTATCTAAAAAATAAGTACTAGTAGCATGAAAATAGAGACTAGTAGGTTAAAATGATTAAATGTTAAAACGGCTTGCCATACTCTATCTGTCGTTTCGACTAGTCACAATTACGTTACAGATATCTTAAATGATAATACAAACTATCCAAATGTAATTACGACTAGAAAGACGTTGTTGATATCTACAATGTTAATTACGAATAGTCAAACTTAGCTTTTAAATGTTAAAAGGGCTTGCCATACAGAAGTGTAGGCTCAGAGAGACACTCAACATTTTCAAACCAAAATATCTGACTTTCTGTGGGTCCTAGCTCATGAGTGTAAATTAGAAAGTTGTCCGGCTTGAGGAGAATATATGAATATATGAAACGATGAGATCAACATGTGTACTGAGTTTCATATTATTACATGCAAGCGTGTTTGATTTATGGACCAAGTTTTTGGACCCCGTTCCAGGGGGCGCTGTCTAGCCCCCTTGCCACACCCGGGTACCATCTTCAGCCCGGCTCTGATGGCTGTGGGATCTGACCTGTGTGCAAAGTTTCAAGAGTTTTCAAACCCGTTAAGGGCCCCAAAAGCCGCTAAGAGTCTCAAAATCATCAAAAAAAAAGGAATGTTAAAGTTTGATGCGTTGCTATGGCAACATTATCTTAGATATTGAATAATGCTTTCACAGCTCTTCATCTGGCGTGTGTTTACATTTGAAGCAAATCGGGTAAAAAGTAAGAGTGCGATTTCAAAGCATTTTGAAAGTGAAACACTTTCTGCTGCCAGTTGGTGGCGCTATATATTTGACTCACATCCATGTGATCGACCTCTTACAACGAACACACTGCTGAAGTTTCATCAAGATCAGTTAATGTATGCAGAAGTTTTAACACACTTCCTTTTTGATTTATTTACTTACTTTTTTGATTTATGGACCAAGTTAATTTAATTAATACACTAATTATATAAAACTATTGTCAATGCACTACAATTAAACAGGTTATATGCCTTTACTTATAAAAAAATAAAAATAAAAACTTATTTAAAAAATACCAGGCTTAAGAAATGTATTTACTTTAGCAGGCCAGACACACAGTGAGATGATTAAGCCCCCTCCCCTACACACACACACACACACACACACACACACACACACACACACACACACACACACACACACACACACAGACTGTGTGTCAAGAGACTCAAAATCACACACACAGACTGTGTGACAGGCCTAAGGCTCAAGAAAGAGCATGACCATATTCAAACTACAATATCTGACTTTCTGTGGGTTTGAGCTTATTATTGTTAATTAGAAAGTTGTTTGGCTTGAATAGAACAATATACACGGCAAGTTTTGTAACTGTCAGTAAAACTAACCAAGTTATAACACACTTTATGTGTCCTTTTTTAGTCAAAAAAATCTGCGACGGCCAAACCGTTCGAGATATCACAAATCCGTCCGGAATTTAGCATCCTCAATGTCTTGACTTCATGCATATCCAAGTTTGGTGGTGATTGGTAACAGCATGGGTTGTAATTTGATGTTTTTCTAGGACATTTATTTAAAAAAAAAAAACATAATTCCCGACTTCTGTCGAACTGTCGTAAAACTTAGAGCACGAAAGTTGTTTGGCCTGATGTGATCTATGAGTGTACCGAGTTTCATATTAATCCAATGCACGTGTGTTTGATTTATGGACAAATGTTCGAATCCCTAAAAGAATGCATCCTAAAGAATGGTAAAGTTTGATGCGTCGCCACGGCAACAGTTTCAAAGATATCAAGAATCCATTCATAGGTCTTCATCTGCCGTGTATGTACATTATACAGATGAAGTTTGAAGCAAATCGGGTAAAAATAAGAGGGTGATTTCAAAGCATTTTGAAAGTGACACACTTCCTGCTGCCAGTTGGTGGCGCTATAACTTTGACTCACAATAGTCACATCCATGTGATCGTCCTCTTACAGCGAACGCACTGCTGAAGTTTCATCCAGATCAGTTAATGTATGCTGAAGTTATGACACACTTCCTGTTTCACGTTTCTCGCCATAGTTTCGTTTCTCCTCGCCACGGCCAAACCGTTCGAGATATCAAAAATCCCCACACAAACTTTCATCCTCAATGTCTTGACTTCACGCTGACCGAGTTTTGTCGAATTTGGATCAGAGCTCTAGGAGGAGTATTTAAAAGTTCATTGCGTGTGTTTTACAAAAAAACCTCAATAGCCGACTTCCTGTTGGGCTGGGGTAAAAAGTAAGAACGCGAGGTATAGATGAAATTCTGCTATCGACATGTGTACCGAGTTTCATATTATTACATGCAAGTGTGTTTGAGTTATGGACCAGGTGTTCGGACCCCATTCCAGGGGGCGCTGACGAGCCGCCCTGCCACGCCCGGGTACCAGCTTCAGCCCGGCTCTGATGGCCGCGGGTTCTGACCCGTGTGCAAAGTTTCAAGAGTTTTCGAGCATGTTAAGGGCCCCAAAAGTGCCCGAATAGTCGCTAGAAAAAAAATAAATAAAAAATATAGCTGCGAGCAGCGATTGCGGGCCCAAGCCGGTGGCACCGCAATCCCGGTGCCTTTAGTTACCTAAAGGCACCGGGATGGCGGACCGCCGGCTTTGGCCCTCCATCGCTGCTCGCAGCTATATTTATATATATATATATATATATATATATATATATATATATATATATATATATATAAAGCCGGTGGCACCGCCACCTTGGTGCCTTTAGGGTTATTCTGCACGACGTGCAAAAACGTAACCCCTGCTTTGGAATACATACTAGTATGTATTCCACAATTGGAATACATACTAACATACTAGTCAGAACTGAATAGTTGATATCTGAATGACAGATCACCATAGAAGTCAATGGAAAAAATGTGACTAGTAACAAAAGAATAGTTACTAGTCACCATTGAAATAAGTACTAGTGTCTAATGAATAAGTACTAGTATCTATTTAATAGGTACTAGTATCTAATGAATAAGTACTAGTAACTAATTAATAAGCATTGGTATGTAATGAATAAGGACTAGCATCTAATGAATAAGTACTAGTATCTAATAAATAAGGACTAGTTTCTAATGAATAAGTACTAGTATCTTTAAAAGGTACTAGTACCTAAAGAATAAACACTAGTATCTAAGAAAATGCACTAGTATCTAAAGAATAAGCACTAGTAGCTAATGAATAAGTACTAGTACTTAATGGAATAGATACTAGTATCTAAAAAATAAGTACTAGTAGCATGAAAATAGAGACTAGTAGGTTAAAATGATTAAATGTTAAAACGGCTTGCCATACTCTATCTGTCGTTTCGACTAGTCACAATTACGTTACAGATATCTTAAATGATAATACAAACTATCCAAAATGTAATTACGACTAGAAAGACGTTGTTGATATCTACAATGTTAATTACGAATAGTCAAACTTAGCTTTTAAATGTTAAAAGGGCTTGCCATACAGAAGTGTAGGCTCAGAGAGACACTCAACATTTTCAAACCAAAATATCTGACTTTCTGTGGGTCCTAGCTCATGAGTGTAAATTAGAAAGTTGTCCGGCTTGAGGAGAATATATGAATATATGAAACGATGAGATCAACATGTGTACTGAGTTTCATATTATTACATGCAAGCGTGTTTGATTTATGGACCAAGTTTTGGACCCCGTTCCAGGGGGCGCTGTCTCAGCCCCCTTGCCACACCCGGGTACCATCTTCAGCCCGGCTCTGATGGCTGTGGGATCTGACCTGTGTGCAAAGTTTCAAGAGTTTTCAAACCCGTTAAGGGCCCCAAAAGCCGCTAAGAGTCTCAAAATCATCAAAAAAAAAGGAATGTTAAAGTTCGATGCGTTGCTATGGCAACATTATCTTAGATATTGAATAATGCTTTCACAGCTCTTCATCTGGCGTGTGTTTACATTTGAAGCAAATCGAGTAAAAGTAAGAGTGCGATTTCAAAGCATTTTGAAAGTGAAACACTTTCTGCTGCCAGTTGGTGGCGCTATATATTTGACTCACATCCATATGATAGACCTCTTACAATGAACACACTGCTGAAGTTTCATCAAGATCAGTTAATGTATGCAGAAGTTTTAACACACTTCCTTTTTGATTTATTTACTTACTTTTTTGATTTATGGACCAAGTTAATTTAATTAATACACTAATTATATAAAACTATTGTCAATGCACTACAATTAAACAGGTTATATGCCTTTACTTATAAAAAAATAAAAATAAAAACTTATTTAAAAAATACCAGGCTTAAGAAATGTATTTACTTTAGCAGGCCAGACACACAGTGAAATGATTAAGCCCCCTCCCCCTACACACACACACACACACACACACACACACACACACACACACACACACACACACACACACAGACTGTGTGTCAAGAGACTCAAAATCACACACACAGACTGTGTGACAGGCCTAGGCTCAGAAAGAGCATGATCATATTCAAACTACAATATCTGACTTTCTGTGGGTTTGAGCTTATTATTGTTAATTAGAAAGTTGTTTGGCTTGAATAGAACAATATACACGGCAAGTTTTGTAACGGTCAGTAAAACTAACCAAGTTATAACACACTTTATGTGTCCTTTTTTAGTCAAAAAATCCGCCACGGCCAAACCGTTCGAGATATCACAAATCCGTCCGGAATTTAGCATCCTCAATGTCTTGACTTCATGCACATCGAGTTTGGTGCTGATTGGTAACAGCATGGGTTGTAATTTGATGTTTTTCTAGGACATTTATTTAAAAAAAAAAACATAATTCCCGACTTCCGTCTGAACTGTCGTAAAACTTAGAGCACGAAAGTTGTTTGGCCTGATGTGATCTATGAGTGTACCGAGTTTCATATTAATCCATGCACGTGTGTTTGATTTATGGACAAATGTTCGAATCCCTAAAAGAATGCATCCTAAAAGAATGGTAAAGTTTGATGCGTCGCCACGGCAACAGTTTCAAAGATATCAAGAATCCATTCATAGGTCTTCATCTGCCGTGTATTTACATTATACAGATGAAGTTCGAAGCAAATCGGGTAAAAATAAGAGGGTGATTTCAAAGCATTTTGAAAGTGACACACTTCCTGCTGCCAGTTGGTGGCGCTATAACTTTGACTCACAATAGTCACATCCATGTGATCGTCCTCTACAGCGAACGCACTGCTGAAGTTTCATCCAGATCAGTTAATGTATGCTGAAGTTATGACACACTTCCTGTTTCACGTTTCTCGCCATAGTTTCGTTTCCTCGCCACGGCCAAACCGTTCGAGATATCAAAAATCCCCACGCAAACTTTCATCCTCAATGTCTTGACTTCACGCTGACCGAGTTTCGTCGAATTTGGATCAGAGCTCTAGGAGGAGTATTTAAAAGTTCATTGCGTGTGTTTTACAAAAAAACCTCAATAGCCGACTTCCTGTTGGGCTGGGGTAAAAAGTAAGAATGCGAGGTATAGATGAAAATCTGCTATCGACATGTGTACCGAGTTTCATATTATTACATGCAAGTGTGTTTGAGTTATGGATCAGGTGTTCGGACCCCATTCCAGGGGGCGCTGACGAGCCGCCCTGCCACGCCCGGGTACCAGCTTCAGCCCGGCTCTGATGGCCGCGGGTTCTGACCCGTGTGCAATTGTAAAATAAAATAAAACAATCGCGCTTTCATGATCTCCGGAGCGCGTCTCTAAATGAACAGAAACAAAAGCCTATCTCAAGTTTGAAATGTCCACTTTTAAACGAATAAATTCGAATCGAAAGCAAATACCGTCTGATTATACAATCCGAAAGGTGCATTACTCTAAAGGTGCATCAGCTTTACAGCGGAGATGGAGATATAGCCAGACACTAGAAAACTGTTTATTTAAGCAATAAAAATCCATTGTTATTTTTCAGACACATTTATTATGATTAGCCTATAAATCACCTATAGGCAAAATCATCTCTCTCTCTATAGTTCCCGAGATATGCTCTTCTCATTTAGCACTGCGCGGGCAAAATATAGTTTTTAGAAAGTAAAATCTATTTTTTTTTCCATATTAATTTGCGAATATTTTAAATGTTTAATAAAGGCAAAAAGTCAATGTTATTTATTTTGTGTGCACAAACATTGGATATGCGTCAAAATCTTGTTTATTTGTGATAATCTCAGCCCTGTATTATTATTGTCTAACCTGTATTATGACTGACATTTGACGCTTTGCTTTGTTTCTTTTTTGATAGAAGCGTCTTATATTTAAATATGTAGCCTAAATGTAATAATAATAGCTTAATTATTATTATTAGGCTTATTATTTGCGTTTATAACTTTAAATTAGTTCACTTAAGACAGGAATATGTTACTCATAAAACAATTTCTGAATGTTTTATTTTTATAGGCCTATAACTTTGTGTTTGTGTTATATTTATTTTTTTGGTATGTGAAGTCCTTTTAAAAACAACGCATCTCTCATCTAGGAGGCCTGGTTGAATCATGCGGCACACTCTGGGGACGAGCCACAAACCCGTGAGTTCGGATTGCGAAGCGTGGGCACGGTTTATGAATTTGTGGGTACAGATTTCAAAAACTGAGGGCACGGTTTACAAATCTGAGAGCACGGATTAGGAACTCGTGGGTACGGTTTATTTATCCCTGGGCACGAATTTACAAATGTTTCTCAGTTGTGTGTGTGCGTCACACGTTAAATGTTTTTAGAATGTAACACAACATTCAAATGCAAATATGCGCCCTCCCCACTTGAAAGACCGTGTCCACCAAAGCGTTTTTCCACACGCCTGCCGTATTTTTTCAATTGTTTTCAATGGGAGCGCCGCGTTTTTAAACGCCATGAGCGTACTCAAGTCAGCTCCTGATTAGGCTGGTGTTTTTATGGTTTTTTAGGGGGTTTTTTCCTCTGAACAATATGTAGGCTATAAATTAAACATGGTTTATTTTTTTGTAAAACTTTAAAACTGGCCTTTACTTTTCTTGATGATTCCTCAGCAGCTTTTGTTTGTTTTTAACTTTAGTAACATTACTGCACTTTATCACAACTGGTTACCGGGTGCGCTCGGAAGAAATATCTGTAAAAAATAGGCTAGGCCTACTCAAGACATTCATTTGCCTAACATGCCAGATGGTAGGCTAACTAATTAACGTTAAAGTTATGTTAATAGCTTATTTGACATTTAGAAAAACATAATTTTCGGGTTTTACCACATTTGTGTCAGAATATCCACACACCCTTTAAAAAAAAAAAAAAAAAAAAAAAAAAACGCAAGCTTAGACAAAAAACAAAGACAAATACGGAATAATGGAAAAATCCTTCAAATTTGTATGGTACATTGTACCGTATTTTTACGTAATCTACAGTGTATTTAAATAAATAGGCTAAATAAAAATATGTAACCTACAGGTATAGCCTAGCCTATATAAGTCGGCTACATTTTAAATAAATTTACCTCATAAATCTGAGAGGGCACGTGCCCCACGGTTTGAATATGAACCTCTGATCGTTTCATAATGTTTTTCTCACCTTTTATTAACACGTGTGCAACCCATTCACATTTCACAGCCATGTATAACAAAAGGCTAGTGCCACATAACTTTATCAGAACTTCTTTTACAAATTGAACTGTCGTCAGACCATGAACACCTCTTCATTTAACAGTTCCAGGATGAGGAACAAACGAACATAATAATAAGGCTACTAATTTTATTGTTGTTCAATATGAATTTAAACAGTTTTCTGCTTTTAATTATTATTTATCACATTATACAATGTTTTAATCATTCCACAATTGTTGACAAATCGTTTGGAAGAAAACAGACCCCCAGGCCAAGATGGTACCGCTTCCTTTTACAGTACAGTACTTACAGTGTACTTACAGAGTACTTACCTAGAAAGTACTGGCTAATATAAGGTAAGTACATGGAACAGGGGTAGGTTTAAGGGTTGGTCCAGGGTTAGTACTAGTTATTACCCAGTAATTGTAGTTACTAAAATAAGTACACAGTACTTACATGGGTAACTGGACTGTAAAAGGAAAGTGTTACCGCCAAGATCAGGCTTGGCCATATCAGCAGAGAGACAGCATTTTTTTAATAAACAGATAGTAAACTTACATTCTAAAATGCAGCAATTGCTGCTATTTTGCACAATATCCTGCAATGTCCCGAATCCGAACTTTAATGCGACTTGTTTATTTTTGCCTTAAACTTACATTTTAAAATGCAGCAATTGCTGCTGTTTTGCACAATATCCCGCAATGTTCCGACTTTAATGCGACTTGTTTATTTTTGCCGCGTAGGCAATTCGGCACACTTAAACCATAGGCTTAAACACAAATGCAGTAACATGGTTTAGTAGCCTAAAAACTGCAAGCCCTGAAAATGTTTTAATTTTATGATCATTTGGTTTAATTTAATATATCTACTAACAAGTTAGAATAACACAAAGTAAAAGACAAGTATAACCTATTAAAAAAAGCCTTTATAAACTATAGAAAAACTGGGCACACAGCCTAATGTTGAAGTGTGCCTACTTAAATTTGATGGAATAATAGAGGCCTTTTTATAATTCACATTTATTTCATTTGAATTTACTTTTTTCAGCATTGTGATTATGAATTCGTTTAGCTACATTCATGGGCGTCATGGTTTGAAATGTGCTGGGGATAGAGACGGAAAGGCATTTTCAAAAGTGCTGGGTACAATGAAGCATTCATTCTTTTTCTCTTTCGTGAAGGTCACATCTTCAAAGACGATTTCCTGTAGCTTATACTGATGTAAATAAATAAAATGTACACAAAGATGTGATGTCCGACCAAAAATGTTATGGTACTTTGGGTTTAATTGGTCGTATGAGATCTAATATGTTTTCAAAGTGGTGAATTTTAACGTGAATAAATACACAGATTCGCCTATTCTGTGTATGTGCAGTAATGGTCCAGTGGCAGAATTTTTACGCAAGCGTGTACGAAGGTTCTGGGTTCTAATCCGCACTCGTATAGTTTTTTCCCCTCATCAAAACCGTATGTGTATTGATATAGGCCTACTACCATTGAAAAACATTCTCGGTTCTGATGAGGGTAAAAAAAAAATTTGTACGAGTGCGAATTAGAACCCAGAGAAGCAGGGACACGTTGTATGTAGCCTATTTTGATTTGTGATTTCACCGGAACGAATGAAACGAATGAACAGATTGCAGTGCGCGTCCGAGTGAACACAACACATTTCAGCGCTAGATCGCCTCTGAATTTAACAAACGAATGAAACGAATGCTGTTAGCTAAGATTTCAAAAGTGCACCCTGGAAAATAGTGGTCGGGACATGTCCCACCCGTCCCCAAGTATAGCGGCTACAGTGTTAACCTTTAATTTATCTGCGACCTCAGCTCTCAATGAGAAGTGGCAAATTATGTCGGACACTTTAAGTAAATAAACAGTTAATAAACTCGCTAATAAACAGCTACCTATTTAAGTTAAGAACGGTAAAACAAATAAGCTGTCGGACAACAGCATGTAACGAGGTTCAATCTCGCTCGTTTGGAGGTCTATGAGGTTGAGGATGATGCGTTAACCACACAGCTATCGTTAGACTGCTAATGCATTATTGTCTTATACAATTGTAAAGCCTCATTGATGTAGCCTAATGTGTTTCGACTGCAATGTTTTAAGGTTTCATTATTTTTTTAATTTAATTTCAGTATTGTGATTAATTAATTAATTTAACTACGTTTCACTTGAATTAATCTGCTAGGCCTACCAACTTTCAATCGCTCTGAAAGAGCCGCTGCGCAGCTGTAGATTAAACAAAAAAAACAAGAGGTCCTCACTGCAGTCTGTAGCACGATCACGTAGCTGGATGGTCCAATACGTAGTGGATAGAGGTGTGTTTCGGTGAAGTCATATGACGTCGCGCAGTGCCGATCTCAAAGTTATTTTACATTTGATAGATTAATAGCATGTGCACCGCAAGTTTTTTTTTTAAATGCGTGTATATAGAACATTTTAAAATAAAGCAATTTTATTTTATTCATATTTGCCTATGAGTGGAAGCAAAAAATGTACAACGGTACAACTGTAAACATCTTAAAACACCAGTAAACATTCAAAGGAAAATGCTAAAATAAAAACAGCATCAGGAAAACAAATCCTGTCAGATGTAGGGTAAAAAAAACGAAATAAAAGCTATATGGTTCCTCTTAATTTGCTGTTCAGTGAGACATGTCTGGAAGCTTGTTTTCACCACAGAGTGAGAAATAAAAAAGGTAATTGCGACTTTTTATCTCACTACAGTCAGACTTTTTATCTCAGAATTTATATAAAGTCGCAATTGCAGGTTAAAGTCAGACTTTCATGATATAAAGTCGCAAATGTGCGTTATCAAGTCAGATATGCATGATGTAAAGTCGCAATTGCGTGTTAAGTCAGAATTATGAGATATAAACTAGCAATAGCGAGGCTACTTGAAATTCTGACTTTTTTAATACGCAAATTGGGAGATATAAAGTCGAATTGCGTGTTATAAAGTCAGAATTGTGAGATATTGAACTATTCTCAGGTTAAAAAATAAGTAGCCTGATTTTTTTTCCCTTAGAATTTGACTTTATAACTCGTAATGGGAGATATAAGCTCGCATTAGACTTTATTTCACGGAATTCTGTCTTTATAACATGCGATTGAGGCTTTATTTCACGCAATTCTGACTTTATATCTCACAATTCTGAGAGATAAAGTCAGTATATGCGAAATATATAGCCTACTCGCCATTGTAAGGAAAAAGTCGCAATTATTTTTTTTTTTTTAAATGTTTTATTCTGAAAGCTCTGAAAAGAGCTTCCATAGCCTACTCGTGATCATTTATATTTAAATGTAGGCTATTTCTTGGAAGATCAATGTGCGATTGTTCACCAACTCTCTACAATAACTATTATTCCTAATGTGCATGTGCCATCAGCGTTTATCACAGGATCGCATTTAAAGTCTGTTTAGAGAGAACGGTGTCATCCCATAATTTAATAACAAAATTATCATTTGTGATCAATCAAAACTAACTTTAGCTGGAAAATAACATTATTCACGAAAATGCTTTAAAGCCCAAATAATCTCTGTTACATTCAATTATATGCGTATAATCTATGTAAAGCTGCTTTGAAACAATCTAAATTGTTAAAAGCAGTATTACGTTACAGTGTCCACTACGTATTGGACCATCCAGCTACGGCATCGTGCTACAGGCTGCACACTTTTCAAAGTCTGTGATTGTAGCGCCTCTTCGCGGCCAAAGGCAGCATATACACCTCAACTTTTACCGTAAAAACCACATTCTGGTTGTCTACCTACTGTAGTTACATGTGACTTTATCACCACCGTGTTACTAGTCTGTATGCAATCGGATGATTAGGGTCTATGTAAACAGAACACAGCAAGTTTCTGGTGCCATTTGATTTCCATAGTATTTTTTTTACATACTATGGACAGGACCAGAAACTGTTTGGTTATCCATATTCTTCAAAATATCATAATTTGTGTTCAACAGAATAAAGAAACTCACAAAGGTTTGGAGCAACTTTAGGGTGAGAAAATGTTGACAGAATTAAAAATGTTGGGTGAACTATCCCTTTGGAGAAGAAATTCTTTTTAGTGCATCTTTATTGTTATGACAAGTTCTGTCCAAATACATTACCTTAAATCTTCTGATAAAAACGAGCAGTTGAGTCTTTCCTGGCTGTATATGAACGTCCCACCAAACTCCAGATAAGGAAGATAATCCTCCAGAACATTCCTTTTTATGGCTTCCTGATGACTGCAAACACACAATAAGCCCATTCATACCAAATCTGAGGCCTATTTACAGTAAGCACATAACAACCAAAGAGTCCATGTTCACGGCAGAGCGGTCACTGAGATCCATGATCCTACTGACCTAGAGTCAGATGGAAAAACATAAATATATGGAGGACTGCCATGGGCTTTTCATACAGGTGTGTAATCTCTATATTTACCATGTTTATACGTGTTTGTTTTCCAACTTAGACAATTAAGTTATTGTCTCCTTTAAAACTGGTTAACCACAGAGCTATTCTTCTTTAAAACAACATTTAGAAATATAAATAAAAAATGTTGATTTGGAGATTTGTGCATTGACTGATAGAGAATCAGAAATATGTTGTTCTGATGGCAAAGGTGGCATCATGCAAATATCATATTCATAGTACAGTGCGCTTCAGCGCCAGGAAGCTCACTTGATCTATATCGAATGAATGCATCATAACATGCAAACATACAGATCATGATGTAGACTAGCTGTGTCTGACTTATTACACTTACCTCAATACATGTGGAGCACAAGAACTCAAATTTCATCTGAGCATTTATACAATGATGAGTATTTAACAGTAGACCAATATTATATTAGATAGTATAGTTATGTAGATAAGTAGACCAGAACATAAGTAGACCAGTATTAAACCAGTATTTCTTGACTGTTGACCTGCAAACAGTGCTTTGGTTTTTATTTGAATATGAGCATGATAGTGCTGCAGGTGTCTCAGTAAATAATGCAAATAAGTGGCTTTTTCTTTCTCAACCAATGGAAAACACGCACATTAGTGAAAGCACAGGTACATAGGAAGCATTTCCTCATACACACAACACACCGTAAAGAAGAGGACAGTATGGACTAAGAAAGGGAGCAAAAAGGTCAGTGTAGTGTGGTGTGTGTTAGTATTGTTGAATTTCTCTACCTGTTCTTCTAGAGGTTTGTTGTTCATCCATTCAGGGAGAGTCCTGTCAGTGTCACCCATCACAGCTTAATTTCATGCGTCTTTAACAAGAACCACAAAGCTAGTTCGCCACATAATAACAGTAAGAGTAATGCTAATATGACTGTTTCCGAGTTTGACATTAAGTAACAGTGTAACAATAATAATAATTTTGGTATAACGTCAACTTAACGTTACTTACAATGACATAGAAAGCACGCGTTCATTGCCCACCGCGCTGAATGTCCCGCTGAATGCCTCAGCGTTTCAGTCGGCAGTTTATATTCCTCTAAAAGCTTTGAAAACTCGCAGACTGTCTGTTTGGGTTGAATATTAATTTAAAGTTACCCGCAACATTTGCAGTTACTTCAGCCAAACTCTCCCGCGTTGTGTGTTGTTTTGTGTGTGTGTGTTTGTGTGTGTATGTGTCGAGCAGCGCCACCGTGGGACTGGAGGGAAATCTCTGTCAGTCGTAATCTCAATGAAGTAACAACGCTGTAAAGTGTTCAGTTGATTAAAAAAAATAGAAAACCCGTTGCAATTATTTGCAAATCTTCAATTAGCCTAATGATTTTAAGTTAACGGGTTAACCAAAAAAAATTAAGTAAGTGAACTGAACAATTTTTACAGAAAAAGTTAAGAATCTGTGTGTGAAGTGAACCAGGTCTTCATGAAACTATATGGTTGTTTAGTTACAATGCTTAACACTTAATATAGGCTATGACAAATTAATAGGGCATCATAGTTCTCAATAAGAAGATACATTGAAGATACAAGTGCATAAGTGTCATAGTCTTAAACTCACTGAACATCTCTGTTGTGTTTATGCGTTTTAAAAGCTTTTGTGCTCCTGACACACAGGCCTAGGCCTATGAGGAAAACGTAAACATAGACTACTGATTCAATAGGACACGAGTGAAAACTCTCTCTTTTTGGTCTGCATAATGTCATACTGTGTGAATATTGTATTTAAAATAGTTTGATGATAAAAATTTCATAAGGATAATTTAAATCAAATATCTTGTATGTCAGTGCCATTGTTTTGTCAAGATGAATCCGTAATGTTTTTTTAAGGCATGTTTATAAAAACTACTTAAATGTCCTAAAAGGCATAGTCTGTGAACCCAAAGCATTGTGAACTTACTGTGCATGTTTTGTTCAAGGCAATAAAAAGCATTAGGGTTTATTATGTGACGTCTGGACGGTCGCCTTCATAAAAGTCAGATAGACAGACTGATTACAGATCTGTAATATTTTCCACTCATGATTTATTAGTGTGTTACTTTATAAGCTCATTACAATTGGTTAATAGAGCATATTATATAATCTTATCATTGCCATTGATTTTCTATTATATACACTGTAAAAAAAATCTGTGTAAATTACAGTAAAAACTGGCAGCTACTTATCAGTAACTTACTGTTGATTTTAATTATTGTTATTTACTGGCAACAGTTTGTTCAAAGTTAAATGAACATTAAACATTAACAAGTCTTTATCTTTACAGAACAAAACAAAAATAACAGCATCATGCAAAGCATTCTGGGAACCAAAATCTGAAGGGTAAAACAGAAAATGATTGATGAAGATTTCTGGTTCCCAGAAATGCTTTGCATTAGATTGTTATTTTAGTTTTATTCTGTAAAGACAAAGACTTGTTAATGTTTAATGTTCATTTAACTTTGAACAAACTGTTGCTAGTAAATAACATCAATTTAAATCTACAGTAAGTTACTGGCAAACTGCTGCATAATTACAGCAATTTTTTACAGTGTACCTCAAATGCATGGTGTCTGAACATGCAAGTCTCAAGGCAATAAGTTCAAGATGATGTGAAAGCTCTTCATTACAGTAATTCAGATATGACGTGAACTCTCTCAAAATACTTTAATACGACGATTGTGAATTTTTGTCATGATTAAAATAAAACAATAATGCACAGGGTTAAACCTGGAATGGAGTGGGATCAGATATCATTGGCTATTTGCATGGATATACACAGTCACAGCAGCATCAAAACAGTGTCTGTTCCGAGTCACCTTTATTTAGTGCTGTGTGCAATGCATTACTTGTGATTAATTAATGTAATTTAATTACTTTTGCCTTAAAAAGTAAAGTAAGGGATTACTCTTTGTTCTGTAATTGAATTACAGTCACTTTGTAATTGCATTAAACACTAAACAATAGAGGATTTCGTATCAAAATGTAACATCTAATGTTAAAATATATGTTTTTAAAGTAACCTTCTGTCTTTAAAAATTTTGGTCAGTCTAAGATTTTTTTATTATCTGTTTGAAAGGATTAAAAGAGCAGTTTAATGTCCACCCTTTTGGAGTTGAGGAGTGATAGTAAAGTGCTTTCATAGTAAAGCGCTATGCCCCATTTCATTATAGTCCAATACTTTTTAGAGAGAGAATTCATACAATAATCTAATTACAAATGTTACTGACTGTTTATACAGATTGACTTCTTAAGATGATATATCAACCAGATAGGAGTCCATATATTTGACCTACTGAACATATTTCTGGCCCATACTGGATATTGAACTTCATATACCTCACCGGCCACTTTATTAGGTACCCCATGCTAGTAACGGGTTGGACCCCTTTTGCCTTCAGAACTGCCTCAATTCTTCGTGGCATAGATTCAACAAGGTGCTGGAAGCATTCCACAGGGAGTTTGGTCCATATTGACATGATGGCATCAAACAGTTGCCGCAGATTTGTCGGCTGCACATCCATGATGCAAATCTTCCGTTCCACCACATTCCAAAGATGCTCTATTGGATTGAGATCTGGTGACTGTGGAGGCCATTTGAGTACAGCGAACTCATTGTCATGTTCAAGAAACCAGTCTGAGATGATTCCAGCTTTATGACATGGCGCATTATCCTGCTGAAAGTAGCCATCAGAAGTTGGGTACATTGTGGTCATAAAGGGATGGACATGGTCAGCAACAATACTCAGGTAGGCTATTGCGTTGCAATGATGCTCAATTGGTACCAAGGGGCCCAAAGAGTGCCAAGAAAATATTCCCCACACCATGACACCACCACCACCAGCCTGAACCGTTCATACAAGGCAGGATGGATCCATGCTTTCATGTTGTAGACGCCAAATTCTGACCCTACCATCCGAATGTCGCAGCAGAAATCGAGACTCATTAGACCAGGCAACGTTTTTCCAATCTTCTATTGTCCAATTTCGATGAAGCTTGTGCAAATTGTAGCCTCAGTTTCCTGTTCTTAGCTGAAAGGAGTGGCACCCGGTGTGGTCTTCTGCTGCTGTAGCCCATCTGCCTCAAAGTTCGACATACTGTGCGTTCAGAGATGCTCTTCTGCCCACCTTGGTTGTAACGGGTGGTTATTTGAGTCACTGTTGCCCTTCTATCAGCTCGAACCAGTCTGGCCATTCTCCTCTGACCTCTGGCATCAACAAGGCATTTCCGCCCACAGAACTGCCGCTCACTGGATGTTTTTTCTTTTCGGACCATTCTCTGTAAACCCTAGAGATGGATGTACGTGAAAATCCCAGTAGATTAGCAGTTTCTGAAATACTCAGACCAGCCCTTCTGGCACCAACAATCATGCCACGTTCAAAGTCACTCAAATCACCTTTCTTCCCCATACTGATGCTCGGTTTGAACTGCAGGAGATTGTCTTGACCATGTCTACATGCCTAAATGCACTGAGTTGCCGCCATGTGATTGGCTGCTTAGAAATTAAGTGTTAACGAGCAGTTGGACAGGTGTACCTAATAAAGTGGCCGGTGAGTACATGCTCACAGACTACTTCTGGCCATATAGAAATCTCACCTATTGAACTTACAGTATTTCAGGTCAAAGGGTCCTCAAAAGATTTTAAGTAATATAAATGATTTGTTGTAATAAATAGTTTACTTTTTTAGAGTAATGTCTAATCCCTGATTATATAGCGCTTTATACAATACAGGGCTTACATGAAGAATTGTGGATTGGTATCATTCAGAATGTCCTTCAGTCTGCTTGAAGATCAAGTGCTGGCTAACGGCTAATCGTACACTAAGATTAGATTAAGCCAGAATTAGGTCTTAGTCTTAAGTAGCTTTTATAAACATATCCATCTTGAGACAGAAACATATTTTATATATTTTAATAATATATGTCAATGATTTCCCATTTTAGTCTGGAACTAGGCTTAAACCGTGTCTGTGAAACCAGGGGTAAGATTATAATTCATTAGTCAATCACGTCAGTCATTTTTATGCAAGATGATTTACAAATGAATAAAAGTAAGCAATTTTATTGAAAAATGTACTGATAACCAGGCCCAACTCCAGCTTTGAAATGTTAGGTGGACCCAGAGTTATTCTCCCTAACATCCTTTTTTTCCTAACAAAAAAAGGCATGTCTTAAATATGAAATTATGGGATAAAAAGTCTAAATTATGACTGTATACAATAGTAACCTAAAAAATGGAAGGATTTAAATGATCTAGTTTTATTCAAGTCAAAAATATTATTTAACACCACTGCATCAACCTAAATGCATTCATACCATCAAAATTCATTTATATGGGTCAAATCAGGTAGAAAAAGCTTATTAAGGAGGACCTATTATGCTCCTTTTTACAAGATCTAATATAAGTTTCAGGTGTCCCCATATGTAGTGACGTTTCAGCTCAAAATACCCCACAGATCATTTATTTTACCATGTTGTAAATGGGAAAATGCAAAAAAAAAAAAAAAAAAAAAAAAAAAAAATCATGCATGTATCTTTAGATGCAAATGAGCTGCTGCTTCCCATTCACTTTTCCAGAAGAGTGCGGAGCCTGTACACATATTTTTGAGCGCACACATCCAAATCACTCGCATAATTTCTTACGGTCTTATTGCACTTAAACTATCAAATACACAGGGCTGTCAAACGATTAATCGTGATTAATCGCATCCAAAATAAAAGTTTGTGTTTACATAATAAATATGGGTGCACTGTGTATAATAATTATTTTGTGTATATATATATATATATATATATATATATATATATATATATATATATATATATATATATATATATATATATATATACCGGTCAAAAGTTTAAGATCGGTAAGATTTTTTATGTTTTTAAAAGAAGTCTCTTCCGCTCACCAAGGCTGCATTTTTTTTTATAAAAAATACACAAAAAACACAGTAATATTGTGAAATATTATGACAATTTAAAATGACTTTTTTATGTTAATATATATTATATATATATATATATATATATATATATATATATATATATATATATATATATATATATATATATATATATCCTACTAGAAAAAAGCTGAATTTTCAGCACCAGTCTTCAGTGTCACATGATCCTTCACAAATCACTCTAATATGATGATTTTATGGTCCAAAAACATGTATGATTATTATCCATGTTGAAAACAGTTTTTTACATTTTTATTTCAGGATTCTTTGATGAATAGAAAGTTCAAAGAACAGCATTTATTTAATTAGAATCTTTTCTAACATTATAAATGTCTTTACTGTAACTTTTGATCAATGTAACTCATTCTTGATGAATAGAAGTATTGATTTCTTGTTTATTTCCCCCAAAAATAAAATACAAATTCTTACTGACCCCAAACTTTTTAAAGGGTAGTGTTTAATGTTACAAAAGCTTTCCATTTCAGATAAAAGCTGTTCTTTTCAACTTTCTATTCATCAAAGAATCCTGAAATCAAAATGTAAAAAACTGTTTTCAACATGGATAATAATCATACATGTTTTTGGAGCATAAAATCATCATATTAGAGTGATTTGTGAAGGATCATGTGACACTATGAAGACATGCTTGTGTATATTTAAGAAATATTTTCATGTATATACTGTATAGATTTATATATAATTTATATTATATATAAATACATTTTTTATAGCTTATAAATAATATTTTTTTCTTAAATATACATGCATGTGTGTGTATATATATATATAGGCCTATATATATATATATATATATACACACAAAATAATTATACACAGTACACCCACATATATTATGTAAACACAAAATTTTAATTTTGGGATGCGATTAATCGCGATTAATCGTTTGAGAGCCCTAAAATACACACAAGCATATGTCAAAAACACACAATGTTCACATAAACAGTGAACGTAAACAGCATATAAAGAAATTGCAAGTGTACTGTATAGACCATTTCACAAGATGTAAACAACACTGGTCCAGAAGCACTTCCTGTTTCAGTTTTTTAACACTACATAAAAGCTGGGATAAAATACAACCAACAGAACATTTAAAACTGAATCAAAAAGTTCAACAAACATCTTTAAGATGTTTTCTTTACATGTGAAATAAAGAAAACAGTTACAAACTGAAACAGGAAGTGTTACTGGACCAGTGTTGTTTACACATCTTGTGAAATGGTCTATATTAGATCTGTGCATTAAAGCAACATTATATACGGTACTTACTGATATATATGCTGTTAATATGAATAAAAATAAATAAATAAAAAATCACTCATGGCTCAATTCAATAACTTTAGTAGCATTAATATGAATATAGGCTACATCAAGAATGCAAATGCTGCTGTTACATGCTAGTGGGGAGATAAACATGGTGGACTGTGGTCAGATCACTGAGGGGCAGAGCTATGCTAATAAGGCAGAGTCCGTCAGCAGTGCAATCTGACTTCACGAAGGTTAGAATCTGCAAAAGGCTTGTTCTGAGACACAGTTTATGATTTATGGGGATTAAAAACAGGTGTTGGTGGAATTTACCATTATGAAGTGGTTGTAGGCCTATACACACACTGCCAACACACATTATTTTCAATTTTGCATAATAGGTCCCCTTTAAGGTAACAATCGGAGGTCGCCAATCACTTTTTACAGTGTAATCCTTTGTATTTAATAATTTTAATTGTATAATTATGTAATAGAATGCATATTTTTTGTACTTTTTATGTCATTTGATGTGATTTACAAAATCATGATTTGTTGTATGTGACTGTAACGGGCTTCCATAGTACCCTAAATCTGGTAATATGGACTATTGATGTATTGCTGCCTAACGTTACTTTGCCGTGCACAGCACAGCGCGTGTCGTAAAGCGCAGAAGCGGTATGCGCGTTGAGCTACGTTTGGGAGCGCGCGCGCGCCCCTGTGTGTGGAAGAGGGAGGGGAGCGAGTGAGTGGGTCATTGAGTTCATTCGCACTACAGCAGCGGCACCCTCCATAGAGATCCGCTCTCTCTCTATCTCTTGCTCCCTCCCTCCCCCCCTCTCTCTCTCTCTCTCTCTCTCTCTCTCTCTCTCTCTCTCTCTCTCTCTCTCTCTCTCTCTCTCTCTCTCTCTCTCTCTCTCTCTCTCTCTCTCTCTCTCTCTCTCTCTCTCTCTCTCTCTCTCTCTCTCTCTCTCTCTCTCTCTCTCTCCTCTCTCTCTCTCCCTCTCTCTCTCTCCTCTCTCTCTCCCCCCCCCCTCTCTCTCTCTCTCTCTCTCTCTCCCTCTCTCACTCACTCCAACTGGCAGGAATATGTGTCAGATGGATGGTGAGGCGAAAAACAAGAGCTTTTAAAATATGGTGCAAACGGTGCGTGTCTCTGCGCTTTGCTTGACCTCTCATCAGGACAAAGGCTGTCGATGATCCGTTCGCGGAGCCGCCGTTTTCAGGTCAGTCGAGGAGACGCGCTGGAGCTCGAGCTGTAACCCCGCGCGCGGAGAGAGGAGGATGATGGAGAGCCGTGCTTGAGTATGGCCGACAGTCAGCGGAGGGGCTCGGACAGAGGCAGAATGACTTCAGGATACTCTCCGCAGTACGCGAGCAGCAAAGCGTCGGACATACAGGAGCTCGCGTCCAAGCGCGTGGACATCCAGAAGAAGCGGTTCTACCTGGACGTGAAGCAGAGCGCGCGCGGCCGCTTCTTAAAGATCGCCGAGGTGTGGATCGGCCGAGGGAGACACGACAACATCCGCAAGAGCAAACTCACCCTGTCCATGGCCATGGCGCCCGCCCTGCGCTACTGCCTGGCGGACTTCATCGATTACTACGCGCACATCGGGCTCCGCGGGTGCCGGGCGGAGGAGCAGAGCAACGGGCAGGCCCGCCGGAGAGTAGCAGCAGAACCAGCGGCATCTCCCAGCGGCTCCGCGGCGTCCGAGGAGCAGACGCACCGGGTGCTGAAGAGCGAGTTCATCGAGCGCGACAACAGGAAGTATTACCTGGACCTGAAGGAGAACCAGCGCGGCCGGTTCCTGCGCATCCGGCAGACCGTCACCCGCGGGCACGGAGGCATGGGCTACTACGGGCAGGGCATCGAGCAGACCATCGTGCTGCCCGCGCAGGGGCTCATCGAGTTCCGCGACGCGCTCTCGCAGCTCATTGATGAGTACGGAGACGACGAGCCCGAGCGAGCGTGCGCGCGGAACCACGACGAGTCTCCCGAGCTGCCCGAGGCCGCGTCCTTCCGCGTCGACAACAAGCGCTTCTACTTCGACGTGGGCTCGAATCGGTTCGGCGTGTTTTTGAAGGTCAGCGAGGTCCGGCAGCCCTACAGGAACACCATCACTGTGCCGCTGAAGGCCTGGGCGCGCTTCGGGGAGAACTTCACCCGCTACGAGGAGGAGATGCGACACATCTTCAGCTGCCACAAGACAGAGAAGCGGACAGACACGGAGGAACCGGAAGATTGAGCGCTGTTTCGGACCTCTCTAGAGGCGCCAGCTGTACCTCTGGAGGACCGGCCCGTTCAGGCCATCACTGCAGCTGATGTGTGAATCTGGATAGGATCTGTGCAGAGAGGCTCTGCTGGGGTTTCAGGTGTGTGTGTGTGTGTGTGTGTGTGTGTGTGTGTGTGTGTGTGTGTGTGTGTGTGTGCATATGCATATGAGAGCATAGGATCTGGTCTCTTTGCATCTGCCGGGTTTGCAGTGTGTGTGTGTGTGTGTGTGTGTGTGTGTGTGTGTGTGTGTGTGTGTGTGTGTGTGTGGTGTGTGCATATGAGAGCATTAGGATCTGGTCTCTTTGCATCCTCTTCCCAGGCTTTACGTGTATGAGGCTGCTGTGCAATTTCTCAAAGCTGAGAATCAAATAATCATAAGCACTTATGTCAGAGATACACGTCACACGTGACAAGTATTTCATGGTCCAAAGTGAAGGCTTTTTTGTCTTTTGAAGTTTGAAGTCTGACTTCATTTCATTGATCAAAATAACTGCTACACTTTGCCATTGCACAAACATTCCCCATTTGAAATCAGAAACCAAAAAGTGCATTTAATACTTACTATATTTGGATGAATTATTTCCACACTAGTCTAATGAAAAATGCCCAAGAGGTGCTTGAACTACAGAGCATCAAAGTGTGTTGCTTTAGCATAAATGAACACACAAAGATTAGTTTTTTTTTTATTTATTTAAAAGCTTTTAAACATGGCTTTAAATAGTGGATTTCAGTAAAATCCATCTCTCTGATTAGGCGAATGCAGATTCGCTCGTGATAGGTGTGCAGTATGTGATTTTCATCAGTCCCTGTCACTGGGATCAAACGAGAACTGTGCAAAAGCAAATCGAGCGGAATGGGTTTAAAAGAGTAACATTTAATTTAGCTTGGTTTGGAGGGTTATTATGTGCTCTTACGTGAGGTGAGGTGTTTGACATGATGTAATTCTGCTCAAAACAATAGTTGTGTTTAAAACAACACATTATCAAACATATTTCCTACTGCATAACTAATAATTAAGCATTCCTTTTTTAAATGGCGTACGATAAAATAAACAAATTACGAGCAAACTGCTGCATCCCCATCGTTCCACAATTCATTGGATTGTGGGAAATGGTTTAGCAAATTTTGGCATACATTTTTAAAAACTACACTGAAATTGTGCGTACTATGCACAGTGTGTGTTCTTCATTCTGAAATTCTGGGGAATATAAAACAAGCAGTAGTGTGCTATTATGAAAAACACAAAAAAAGCATATATGTTAACTTATAGTGGCCTTTACCAAATCTTTTTTTTCTGGGCCGGTAGCATTTAGAGGCATGGCGTTCGTGCATCTAGGCAGTTGTTTTCTGGTTGAAGCACAACTAAAGGAATATTTGCTTTGGTTTTAGGTCTGCTGAGAGTTAGCTTCAGTTTATTTGTACTGTAAATTCTGTCCAGCTGACAAGAAAGCAATTTGTTTCGCTCACAAGTTCTCAGCTATACTTTTTATCTCTGTTTTGTGAGTGTGTGTGTGTGTGAGAGAGAGAGAGTATTTATCCTGTACCAGAATATGACTGAATTATGGGTACGCTCTATGGGTCAGTGTTAAGACGCTGATCTGTTCACCTATACACCTCCTACAGGAAGCACTTTATTCAAACAGCACTTTGAGCTGCTTCACCACTGCAAGAGGACTTCGTTTGTGCCCCATGCGAGAAGAGTGACAATCGTGCTCCAAAACCAACACCTCAGCCTTTCAGGAGTGCATTCATCTGTCTGCTCTTTGCATTTCTTGGTTTGTTTCGGTTGCTATGTGTCTTACTAGCGTATCACTGACACCAAGCATTCAGTCTATGATTGTATTATTCTCATCGTCTGACTGTCTGCACACAGATTTCTTACAATAAGGGCTGCTATAGGAGGCAGTATATGCTAGTGTGGGCCATAATGCCTATAGTATTCAGATAAATGTACTTTAAGGGCAGGGATGATGAGGCAGTTTCCCAACCAAGGCATCAAAATATTCATAAAGCTACCCTTGAATGGCAGCGGAAGGTTGTTCTCTTTTACCTGAAGCAGTGTAAAAGCTAATGCGAAATGGATGAACCATGTGCACTTTAAAAATCCGAGTACAGGTTTGTTCCCAACGAAGAAAACGAGTAAAGTATGCTTGTTATACGTAGTATGTGCAATGCATGACCAGAAGAGAGCAGTGTTCGTATGTTGTTTTTCTTGCTTTATGTATAGGTGGTATACAAATATTACTATTGTACACAATTTATCACCCTGATAAAACAGCGGATTTCATTTTAAAAAAGGAATTATTGTGAAGACTATTTTCCTGTAGTGTTAGAGGAAACAGCTATGTCAATTTATAAGGCCATCTCAAAATGCTATTGTATTGCAGCTATATCCGAGTTACTCTAAACACTTGAATTCATGAAATTGGACTGTTATGCATTACATGTACCGAAGTCACGTTTTCAACCCATAGGCCTTAAAATCATTACGCTGCGGTTGTAATGATCGACTTTAGGGTTACAAATTGTTGCTCCAACGTAGTTTGCCTTCATCTCTAAAATGTTACATTTTGTACGCATGATGTAAGAAAACAAAAGAACCGGGGGAGAAGTATCTCACAAATAAAATGAACTAATAACACAGAGTCAAAAAGTAAAATATTTTAGTTCTGGAAATATGGAGCAGAAATGCATAAACTTCTAATCTATTTGTTCTTGGTAGTTATGTGGGTAATGTGACGTCCAAAAAAGAAAACAGACTGGTTGTTCACAAGATTTTTTCAGTTGTTCCTTTTTTTTTAAATCTTTGTGTTGATCATCTGCAGTTGGAATTAAGACGTGTTGGTGTTTGGTAAATGATTTTAAAAGATGGCAACAAAAAAAAATGTAAAGGATGTTTTGATGTACCGTAATGTAGTGTGTCCTCCTGTAGAGCCTTCAAATATTATACGACTCAAAAACAAGAAAGAAATGGTTCTGTCTAGTAGCACTTTCTTTAATGTGAGTACTGTATTAGTTTCTGTCTAACATGTATGGTACAGTATGAATATTCCTGATTTGCCTTGTAATGTTTTTAAAAAGGGTGAAAAATGTAGGATTATACATATCTGGAGAAATATGAAGTTTAAAATAGACGTATGTGCATGCCAACAGTAGGGTCCTGAACAAACTTACAGTATATATACAGTATAGACAGTATATATATGAAAAAATGGTGCTATAGAGAACAAATAAAGGTGCTGAACTGGACCCTAGCTGCATGCATGTGGAATGAAAATGGAAACAGTAGAGCAAACCCGAGGCCCTACGCGCGGCCTAACTCTCACGATGCCCGTTCTAACACAAGCAGTTTTGCGTAACTGTGAGTCACGCATTCTTCCGAGCGCTCAGGAGTCTGAGTCGCAGCAAAGTGTCGGTGGCCGTTGTTTTCCCGTTACGGTTGACATAGGAAAGGTGTGTTTACCCGTTGAATGCAACCAGAGAGCAGCTCATCTACTGACACTCAGACGTTACGGCGAATAACAGCGCTTGATATACATGTGGGTGAATCAAGGTGCCATATCCTCACCAAAGTACATGCTGAAATGTGTGATGCTTATTTACAGTTACCCAATATATGTGTGTAAAAGTTCCACAGACAATCTAATAAAGTACAACTTTTTTATGTTTAAAATGTGTCTTTGGATCAGATACTTTGGCTAACAGGAATATATTTTATTGACTATTGTAAGAATATGCTGGCAAAACGGTGAAGCTTTTATCTTTTTCCCATAACTTATTTTCTGCACTGTAAAAAAAAAAAATTTCATTATTTGTAATAACAACATTTTTTCTTTTGTCAAATCAGCTTAAATAATTTATGTAGTTCATATAACATAATATTTTGAGTTTCTGATGATTAAATCAATCTCCTTCATTGTAGTAACTCAATTTTTCCATTTCAATGAACTTAAAATTTGAAGGCAACCAGGTTACTTAATTTTTTAAGTTGAACCAACAATATTTTTTACAGCGTGCACACAGTCATTTGCACACTGATATTTTGGTGTATATATATATATATATACACAGTTTTTTTTTATTAGTGTCTCTGAAGAGTCACAAGGACAAGCGTGTACAAACAGTGCACACTGTAAAAATGAATACGATATATCTAATCAGTAAAATTGTGACAACAGATGACAAGCAATATTATTAATTAAATTGAACAAATTAGAACTGAGTAAATTAATTCCTTAAAAGTTAACCATTTAGAATTTGTAAAATTTACACAAAAAAAAATAAACAAAAATATCTGAATAACAGATAGACTCCAAAGATGAATGAAGAACTCTTTATTTTATATTGCCAATATTGAAGATACCTGATGTTAAGCCGAATCACCATAATTGTAAGTCACCATTATGGCGAACAATGTTTATTTTAGTTGGGCTCTTAAAATGATTAACGGCTCTCGTGAATGATTTACCCTTAAATCATTCACTTTAAGTTTTTTTTTGGCTGATATACCTGAGTTATTACAGTCAGACGAACAAATAGAAAAGGTTATCTGATGGTGTTGGTTATGTTTCAACATATTTTTTTCACATTCATTTGACTGGTTAACTTTTAAGGAATTCATTTGATTCATTATTACTCAATTCTAATTAGTTAAACTTAATTAATAATATTGCTTGTAATCTGTTGCCACAATTTTATTGCTTAGATATCATATTCATTTTTACAGTGCAGGATGCAGTCCTATAGTTTGATGTGCTGTATTTATCGAGTGTGTTCAGCATAAACTGAATCTTAACACTCGATGTCAGGACGAAATATCCCTCTGACTCAGGGTCATTTGAGCCATGGTCACCGATAGCTGCCCGATCTAAACCTCTCCCAGCAAGCAATTTTGTGTTTAAAAGACATCTAATAACCATCCAAACACAGCCCTGATGTCTAGACTAAAACAAGGCAAAATTTGGGTTGTCAGTGAAAATGTAATGGACGTCTAACCATCGCCCAAGAATAGACCAGTCATCAACGAATGTCAAAGACATGAAACCACTGTTTACTTTGCACATGATGGCATATCATACATCTTGCTAGTTATTTTGGCAAAACAACCAAATGGTTATTTTGGCTAGAAGTGTGTTACTATAGTTAAATGACGGCTATTGCTTCCTGGGTCTCTGGCCTTTTCTTTCAGAAATACTGGTTATTTAATCAAGTAACTGTGTTTTATCTGTTTAGAGCTGCATTCATAGGATGTGTAAGTATTTTAAGAACTTTGTCAGAGATTCGAATCATTCTAAGAAGCCACAAAAAAGGAAGCACAGAAATGGCGTATGAGATGATGGGCGTAAACGCTGTAAATAGAGGCTTCTCTTTCTGAGAATGATGGTCAGTTGATGAGCACCTTCAAGTAAAAACACTTCCTCTCTTGAAGAAATGATCCAAAGTGCATCTGAGAAATGCACATATGTTGTTGAAAAAAAAGGAGAGATATATGAAACAACCATTTTGTTCATTTTCAAGTGTCATCTTGAATCTTTACACATTGAAAAAGCAAGGCTTTTACATGAATATGTTGGCTAGTCTCTTTCTATTTTGGCCTGTCTGTGTGGCAACCCGTGACCCATATATCAAGAGAAGTTTCTCAAACATAATTCTAAAATTCAACAGTATTGTCAAAGCAAAATGAACCAAACATTCTCATCTCTTGTGTCTATGGGTGATATTTTCTCAAGGCTCACTGGTGGTTGGACTAAAGAAGAACCCGTGGTGTTAGTGTTAACAGTACTAGGTAATTTCCTGTGCTTTGCTGCTCAGTGTTTGAGGTCAAGCGATTTCCTTTTTGGTATGTCTCACTTGATGTTCCTCAAACTGAAGTGACAAATTCGCACAGTTCCCAGCCAAGACATCTTCGATCATGCCATGCATGTTTAACAGCCATTTTACATGATGGTAAGTACCCAAAACTTTGATCTTACAAAGCAAAACTATAATATCTTTCATCAGAGTGTTGATACATATCAGTATGTTTTCTCGGTTATGGTGTAGAACATGTTAACTAGGCTTCACATACATATTCATATCTGTGTTTTCACATACACTGTCATGTGAAAATAACAAACATGTAGTTTTAAATCTACTAATAATACAGTTTTAGCTAAATCAGCTTTCTCTAGAAGCCATGTGATTGTCATTGCATAACAGTAACGTTCCCTAAACCGTTATACCTTCTGACCACATCTAAAAGCTGCTTTTACACGTAAAATGTTTGCATTTCACCTGATGTGTTTAACCATGTTGTGTGTTGAGTTTCGCTTTGGCAGTGTTATTATTTTCCAAGATGCATTTCTTTTCTCAGTCAAGATTTCTGCGACCACTCCTTGTCCTAAAATAGCATCTACTTAGTCTGATTAAAGGGTCATTGTTGAAATAAAACCTCAATGGCGTTTTATGGTTGTATATGGTTGTATATGGTTGACAGAGCAAACAGAGAGCTGGCCAGGTTTAACAGCATGTAGAGTAATCAAAGTCCACGTTTGTGAGCAGTGTGCTACAACATACATATAATCTGGACAACAGGGAAGCTCTCGCTGCCATGACACTCGGTGAGATTTAGTTTGAACTTTTAAACATTATTCTACATTAAGGCAGTTGTCTGTACGGTAACGCTTGTCTTCAGATCTGTAAATGATTACAGGGTGCTGATAAGTGTGCTTTAGTGCTAGTGGGCAACAGGTTAAGGAGCATGCGCTTAAAAGCACAATTGCTATACATTGCACCAATGATCCTTAATCCATATACATTTGGTTACCGAAATGTACAATCGAAACACCAACTGTGTTTGTGAATCGACCGAATCGGCTGTTAAGGTTTATCTGTTTGAGTGACAGCTTCTTATAGTGGCAATATCGCTGAGCAAAGAGTCATCAGACTCTTTTAAGTGACATTTGATTAAGTAAGGTCTATTGTCTATTTCAGGGTGAGTATCAGCTGTGAACAAGTATGGAGAGACGACCGCGTGAGGAGATGGAGGGCTTTCGATCACAGCAGTCGGCATTAACAGCAACCCTGAAGAACTTCACCATTCCCAGAAAGAAACGCACCTCTGGAGAAGGTTTTACTAGGTTTTCTTAAAATCAATATCTGTGATGGCATACATGGTACTGTCATAATGTTGAATTCCTTTGCTGTTTAACTTCTCTGGGGTCAGTCCTTCTGGAACGTTGTTCAGAGGAGAGCCGCGATTACGCTCTCATTCAGACCAAACTGAGAGACTCCAACCTGAACTCGAGGAAGGATCGAATCAAGCGCATATATCTGGAGAGATGTTTGTTTAGTGCACAATGAAGAGCTCTTTAAGAAGTTCTCTGAAAAAGGTAATTACATCTTCAGTGATTTTGCTGTCATACTATATTCGTAAAAAGTGCATGTTGCTGATCTGTCACCGCTCGTCGGCTGACTGCAGGGCAGAGATGCGTGCCAGAGGAAGACACGGGAGAGAAATGGAGGAAAGTTTCTGTTTTTTAGCGAGATCGGATCAAATGGCGGCCCAGATTTATCAGCATGGCCTGCGGGTTGGCAACACAGTCCAGCATGCCTTGGGAAAGCCATCACATGGTGTTTATCTGTTTAAGCATGTCGACGTGGCATTAAAGTCAACTGCAAGCACATTAAGTGCAAAAAAATTGTTAATTTTCAAGGTTTGTTGAATGTTTCTTGTAACCTCTAAACATTTTGGAATGACACTTACTTGTGGAAGGACATTTGTGAGCATTTTTGTGCGTTGGGGCTTCAGGTTCTTTATGGCAAGGTGAAAAAAATTGCTCCAAGCTTGGACTGGAACAAAACACAAGATCCCACAGTGAGCTTTGACTGTCACATGTGTAAAGATGTGGCGTCACAACGCAGACACTCTTCACCAGCAAGTACTCGGCTCCTCTGTGAGTTGATTCATCTCAGAAAAGCAAATGTTCGAATCAAATATATCTAAAGTAGGGCTGTCAAACCGATTAATCACGATTAATCGCATCCAAAATAAAAGTTTGCGTTTACATAATATATGTGGATGCACTCTGTATTATTATTTTGTATATATATATATATATATATATATATATATATATAATACACACACATATATGTATATTTAAGAAAAAAATATTTTATTTATATGTAAAATATTTAAATTTATACATATAATAATAATTATATATAAATCTATATACAGTATATACATGAAAATATTTCTTAAATATATACAAGCATGTGTGTGTATTTATATATATAAAATAATTATACACAGTGCACCCACATATATTATGCAAACACAAACTTTTATTTTGGATGCGATTATTCGTGTTTAATCGTTTGACAGCCCTAATCTAAAGTTTAGCAGGAGTCTTAATAAAACATTGTTTTTCTAGGTTTTTCTATTTGACTATAATGAAAAGCAGGAGCTCAGTGAAAGACCCAGGCAGTGTTTGCCGTATGCTGTTGTTTCATTTGTTCCTGCCAGCACTGTCATTCTGACTGTTCCTGCAAACCTACAACTCTCCCCTTTAACGCTACCTGTTGGCCAAGTGCATGGTGAGATATAACAAACCTCTTTATTAACACATCAAGGATCATGTCAAGCTTAGTTGTATAGCACGTTTCATAATACATTATTTAAAAAAAGGCTTTGTAAAAATGTGTCACATGATTTATTATGCTTCTGTTTATTTAATCAACAACATGTGTTTATTCTACCACTGAAAATGCAATAGGCCTAGATCGTTTCAAAGCCTGTACTGTGGCAGAGAGAAGACGAAAGGGAAACACAGCCACCATTACATTCAAACATTTTGGCACACCAGGCTGCTTTGAGACGGATTATACACCTCAAAATCCAGCTCCATTTCAAAAGACGGATATGCAAAACACTCAGTCACTCAAGCCGAAGCAGTGCCAGACTCCTGCCAGCGAGGACAGAAGTTCAATGCCAGTTACGGGTCACACTGCTCTCTCCCAAAGCTTGCTGGGAAGAAAACATTCGCATGTGGAAGACGTGACAGTAAATGGGACAAAAGACCTCAAAGTCCATTGGACAAAATTTCCACCATGGTGTATTCTTCACGCTTGGTCAGGGATCCGCGTCTGTCTAAACAAGAACCAAAACGACAGACCAACTGCTCAGAGGCTGATGCAGCATGGGATTATACAAACGGCCAATCGAGCCTGTCAAACCCAAGAGGAAAATTATGGATTGGCTGGAAGTAAGTGTGATTCAAAAGTGCCATCAAACACTGACCAGTTGGAAATTCAAAGACAAAATGGTTGTTCCTTAAAATCTACAATGAATGATCAATGTGTGCCCATCCCAGCATTACCCTCAATGAAGTTATTCAAAATGAAATTCCATAAATATGCTGCATACTTTAGACTGAATGAGGAAGAGAGACATCAAAAAATCTGGTCACAAGAAAACATGTCACCAGAACAAAAGCAAGAACTAGCTGACCGTATACATTTCTATGAGGTTTATTACGAGAAGTATAAAAAGGGCATGCTCTTTCAAAAATCATTGAGACAAAGGACACCTCCAGTCTGTCTCAAACTGAGCCCAAAGAAGATCAAGTTTTACAGACAAAACACACAGACGAACAGAATCAGTCCGAACAAGCACAACCACATGATACTGCAAGTTTGTCAGATTACAATGATTTTGTTAATGGGGATAAATGGAGCACAACAGATCATCCAGAACCCAGCACAGGAATAAAGGGACAGGATCACATGCTACCAGAGATTCACCAGGAGCATGCCAATGGATGTCTGATTCAGCCAGATAAACTTTCAGAGCAACCCTTGGTGCTGGGGTCACTTAGTCTCAATGAAAAAGCTGATAGACCAAGTGTTCAGTTTGACCTCAAGCACCCGAGTCCCTCTAATGAAGCCACGCTTAATTACAGCAATGAGTGTGAGTGTGCGCTTTCCAGAAGTGCAGGAGAGGATGAGCAGGACAATGGATCTGCTCCCGGGCTTCATTTGAATGAAAGACCCGGCACTAAATCATCCCTTGTTTATACAAACAACATCATGGATATTGCAAGCTGTGTGGAAGTCTCTAGCTGCGGGGCATCAGACAACTGCAATCTCAAAAGTTGCAGCAGTGTTCAAGAGATGGATTCTTTTAGACATGAAAAATGCTACAAACTCTCTGAAATACCCCCAGAGCTTGATATGGAAACAGTACAGCTGGAAACTCTGTACAAAAGACTTCAACTTGATCAGCTATTGCCAAGTAAGAATCAAAAGCATGTTTTCTGCTAAAGGGCTTACCTTACACCCAGAGTAATGGGCAGACCCGCAGACACATTTTCAATGGCAAAGAATGTAAGCAAAGATCACAACAAAGCTGAAACAAACCTGAGACACAAGATGCTCGAGAAATCTCCATCTCTTAGTTAAGCTAAAGGCCAACGAAACTTCTGCCCATAAAAGAGAAATGCGTTCTCTCTCTGAACGATTTTCAAAAATCAAAGGCCTTCAAATTAAGTTGAGTGGAAGAAACAACAAAGTGATTGAAACCCCAGGGACCCAAATGTGCAGCAGTGAAGGACACAAAGAAACTGAAACCTATAATGTCGAACTAATACAGCTACTCGCTCAGAGGTTCAGTAAAAGAAAGAGTTTAAGCAGAAAAGGAATTAAGAAGGCATGTCTCAGAAAACAGCACACTGTTTTATCACTAGCTCACTCTCTAAAGAGAAGCAAATATCTCAAGAAGACACATTTTTGGAATGCAAAGAAGAATCTTTGCAGAAGAATTGTGTCAGCTAAGAGTGCCAATGAAACAGTAAAAAGCAAGGCAACGTCAGATGCTTCAAACAGTCTGTCACAGTCATCTGAAAAAGATCAAGACCCGGACTCTAATTTAAGAGTAATATCCCACACAGCTGATGCTGACTATGAACGAAAGTGGTTGCACATTCAGAGCTGCCAGGAAGCTAATGCTTTTAGAAGTATAATCCAAGATCAGTGTTGTCCAGCCAGCAAAGATCTGACACCATCCATAGGTTTCAACACTATTCCTGAGGCCAAAGAGGAAGCAATAGATCCTACAGAACTATGTTCAGAAGATCTATGTGAAAGCAATTCAGACTACACTGGGAAGGCATCAAAAGATGTGACTTCAAACCTATTCTCAGTAATGGTGGATGAAATAGAACCTGTTAGGACAACTAAAAACATCTCAAATGAAAAAATATTCTTGATGAAAAGCACTAGCAGAGATTATGGGAGTATCACTGAGCACAAGGAAGAGAAAGTTACATCAGAGACTGGATTGGATCCATTAAGCAATGAGGATTTCACAAAGAAAATATCAGTAGATGACAATGTAGATGCTTCAGAGAGCTTGAGTATTTGTGATTATGAGGCATTAAAAGGCATCAGTGATATAACTGCAAGTAACACAAACAACAGTCATACAACTGAACAGACAAACATGACTCAAGGAGCCAAAGTGATTCATACTATCGATAATACAGCTGAGACAGACACTATCAACTGTGAGCAAAATGCTTGTCTTCGAAATGTACAAGCAAGAGAAGACATGCCAGTAAATATCCCAAATATGAACCAATCATGTCTCGAAATTTCTACCAACACATCTAATGGCAGCAGTGTTTTGAGTACTGATCCAGACGTAACATCAGATTCAAAGCAGTGTAGTCTAGAGACTTTGAAATGTGTACCAAATAATGTTGTAGATCTTACTGTTGATGTGTTGAATGGCAAATGTGAGTTTTCGTCAGAGAATATAAAGAGCAACAACACCAATTCGCTTGGTTCAACCAAATCACCAAATACTGAACATAATAATAGACAGATGTGAGTTATCAAGGCCAGAGCAAAACAAAAAAGATGATGCAAACTCACCAGAAACCCAGCTTATTTCTAAACTAAGAGATTATTTGACCAAATTTGAGTCCACTGTCAAGAAACAAGAAGCAGTGAATGAAGATCTGAAGGAAAGACCAGTGGTGTGGATAACACTTGACAGCACGGCACATAAACAGCAGTTGTTTGAACAAGGCCAGTGCTGTGTGGTGAATCTTCCCAGCCTGATGCCTCCCGGGTGCGACGCTGTTATGCAAGACTACCCCAGTGAATGCACTGAAACCCTGTTCAAACCAGGAGGGCCCCTCAGGGGAACATGCTCAAACTGGAGCTGATGTTTGCCTGCTGGTGCCTGTTGAGTCTAAGAGAGGCAGACGATCTTCTCATACCAAACGCACTAGAAGATCACGAAGGAGCTCAGTTATTAGTGTCAGTCCTGACAGTACCAGTGCATTAGACACTGTCAAAGATAATACGATTCCCCTGGTCCAAGTGAACCGACCTGAACAATGGTTCCCCAGAAATCTCCATCAATAACACCCCTGATGCCCAGTTCCAGACGCAAAGAGCGAGCACAGCTGGCCGACAGAATCCCTCAGAGAATTTGGATAGTTCATGTGAACAAAAGAGTCAGGGGAATCAGCCTTTGACCACGATAGAAATCATTGACGATGGCGATGTAAGCAGTACATTCGCTGACAGTGATACAGCATCAGTGACATTTCAAACACTCTTAAATTGGCTGACAAGACAACCTCGTTTAACCGAACTTGGATCTTTGCAGACTAAATGTAAAAACATGTTGCAGTATTTCATCTCTAATTTTGAACGAGATCAGAAAGTGCCCTTCAACCAGTCTTTCGTTTCAAGATGCCTCATCTTAGAGCAATATTTGGACCATCCGCCTGCACAAGTGGACCTGAAGTATGAAGCAGTGAACTCATACTTGGAGTTGCAGATGATGATGGAAGCTTGGCAGTTTGTAGAAAACAAAATGAACTACTTCCGAGGTAAACCTACATTTAGGAGTTTGCTTTCGGTACCGATCCCTCTCTTTACGGAGAACTCTACAAGGGGGAGGTTGGCTTTCAGCAGCAGTCGTCGTCTGTTTGTTTCTTTCCAAAATATCCTGGCACAAGAGGGCTAACAGCAAACTGCAGGAATACTACAGTGCCGTGTTCCTTGTTGCACCAACAGCTCCATGCGGCGCCTGATGCCTCTTACTACATGTATCTGAAGAGCAAGCGTGAGCTCCTCGAGGCTGAGGCCGCTCTCAGGAATCCACACGATATAAAAAAGCTTCTTTTTTATCTGTACCAATAGCTGCGATGATCAACTTCGGAGACAATTTGGAAAGACTGGAAAAGGTCCACAAAGTCATAATGACTTTTGTGGGAACACCATCAGATCAGTTGCCTGGGACATTTGATGTGGGCAAAGCAGAGCATCTGTCCATCGCATGCAGATATCTCCAAGAAAAAGCCCTTTTCATGAAATCATGCAAGGAAGTGATTAGCAAAATATCATGGTTTGGGATTGAACACCTTCTTTATGACGCCTCTAAGGTTCTCGTGTGGCAAGACATGGGTCATGGTGCACCGAGTGAGGTTCTCAAGACATATAAGAATTCAAACCCGCAGATTATTTTTGGGGTGACGGAGTCAGGTGTTACTCTCGTGAACAAAGTAGACCAGCCTCCTCCGGCCATGGATGGGGCAGAGACGAAGACATAAGAGTGATGCTGCACGGAAACGCAAAAGGTTTACAGTTATGGATGTCCTCTCAGACCCAGTGATGCACAGGTAAGATTTCACTCAAGTCAACATGAAATCAAAATGTTAGGTTTTAACTTTTTAGTGTGGGTGATTCAAGGTTCATGTTATTCCAAAGACAAAAAATAGTTTGGCTTGGATGTCTTTAATTAAAATGTAATCATTTTCTCAGAAATTACTTTCCCGTTCCTCATATAATGCATTGTTTTAGCAAAACTCTTACTCTGATCTGGCACCTCTACATAACATCGATTTTTCTCTGAGACCGTCCCAGTGAATAATGTCATTTTCTCTCGTTGAACATCTTCTTTCACAAAGAAATACATTGCATTATGAGTTGCAAATGGCAGTTTACTTTGACTTCACACTCTTAAAGGAGTAGTTCACTTAAAAAAAAACTTTTGCTGATAATTTACTTACCCCCATGTCATCCAAGATGTCCATGGCTGCGTTCCAGTCCACTTTTAGACACGCACTTGCGAACTTCCCTAAGCACTTCCCCGCGGGAATGCCCTGCCTGCCATTTTAAGTGCGTTCCACTTCGTGAAGTGAACGAGGGAAGTTTATATAGACAGACACTCGTTTCCCTTTATTTACCCATTGAAATCCATTGGGAAAAAAATCATGGAATGTTTTCATCAAAAACCTTAATTTCTTTTCGACTTAAAGATAGAATGACATGGATATCTTGGATGACATGGGGTGAGTAAATTATCAGCAAAGTTTTTTTTAAAAGTGAACTACTCCTTTAAAAATAAAAGTTATTTGACATTCATGTAACCTTTTCATGAACTTTTCATGAACTGCTCGTTAAAAATTTCGGTGTCGACATTTGTTTAGACGTCTGCTTTACAATGCTTATGATAAACATTACACAGAGCTCATGATAACTTTTGTTAACTCTACAATAAGTAAATCCACTTCAACAGCTAATTACTCTTCGACAGCGATGCCATAGAAATATACAGAGCGACCGTCGAAACTCGGAAGTTCAAAGACAATATTCGAAAGATGACGGTGCCCACGTTTCTCTGGTGTATCAGGTCTATAGTGGAAAAAGGTTCTTTCGATTTTTTTAAATATTATTCACACTAAGAAAATAAATCACTGAAATCACTGAAACCAAAAATTCTTCAAAAGTTCTTCAATGCAAAACCCCACCTCTCGGAACCTTTATTTTTAAGAGTGTAAGGAAGTTAGAGTTGCTTTTTTGATGATACAGATATTAAATTTAATTTAATTATATTCTGAAATAAAAACATTTTGTGTCTTTTTAAATGCTTTAATTTTTTTTTTTAATAATCTAGATTATAAATGTTGACAAGGAGGTGACTTACAACATGGCCAAAAGGAGGTAGGAGATGTTTAAAAATGTTTTATATAACGTTCAAATGTTTATTTTTAATGCATATTGCATTGGCTTTTTAACATGTGTGGCTGATATATGTTTCCAACGTCCTCAGGGCAACTCATCCACCCGTCACACAATGTAACATGCAAAATAAAGGTGTGAACCCCCATTTCCAAACAACTCCTACAACCCATGTTGGGATCCTGAGGCCTTACTACACTCTTCCTCACAGAGTGGACCCGGGCCACTGGGGAAGGTTGGAAGCACGGTTGCGGACTGGACTATGTCTGCACCTTCCACATCTCATGCACACTCAGGCATAAATCCTCATCTTCTGTCTAAAAGACGAGTGACTTTATCACACTCTGATGAGAGGACATCTTTAGCAGACGTACAAAGAGCGCAATGGCCTATAGTCTCGGCTCCCCAAGCAACTTGTGTCCGGCCAAGTGATTACTTGTGTCACATATCCAGTGTTTAATAGTGCTAAATATCTACAAAATAACACTGAAGCACATTGTCCTGTGCTCACACAAGAACAAGTGAACCAGTTCAGTTTAGCCATGACACAACCTTATAATATAGCCAACTGTCCTCTGAATGTGGTTCCTCCTCCTGCTCCTCACTCTTTGACACATGTGCCCAGCAGGATTACAGCCATTCATTACCCATACTTCCTTCTGAACGGACAAACATACACCACAGGCTCCACTGCAGCCGTTCACCCTGAGACTACGATATTATCCCAACGCCATGGGCTGATGAACTACAAGATACCAGAGAATCACAAGCATATGCATTTTTGTTGTATTTACTGGTTTTACATCATACAACTAAAAATGCTATTGATGCATAATGTGAACTTGGTCCTTTTAAGCAAATGTACTTTAATGTGCATTTAATGTGACTTTATATAATATAACAAACATGTTCAGGTAAAACCATCCTTGTTGGCTACTGTATATAACAGTGTTTTTTACAAAGAGTTTAGTTTCTTTATTTATTGATTCAACTTTTTTATGACAATACAACATAAATAAAGTAATAATTTGATAATTCGACACACTTCGTGGCCGAGCTGTTCTGCAATTTACTGGCCAGTTAGCTCACTGCATAACAGCATTGCTTTCAAACAGAAATCGTTTGTGATCTCTTACACATCAGAAACTGATACTTATAGCTACACTACTGTACTATTCGATTGTGGCACAGCACGCAATGTTGCCAGGTATTTTGCATAACTAACAGTATTACTCTGCTGAGTTGTATTACTTTGCAGTTTAGAAATGTCACTTGAGGGGTAACTACTGCAGAATAAGTAGCCTACATTTTTATGCATTATAAGGTGCAGAGATGCTTGCTTGTGTTGTCTAATAGGTTTCCCGCTTACCCATTGTAAAGTGCATGCATTGAATAGCTGCTTAAAATGTACAAAAGTATTTTATAAAAGAGTAATAAAAAAGTATTTAAATTGAAATACTTAGTGAAATAGTCCCGACTCCCTAGTCCTAACCATCTATTCTAGACTATTTCACTAAGTATCTCACTGAGGACCGTGAGGTAGGCCTACTACTAATTTTCTTACTGGTATTTTTATATTTCTAAACAAAACAAGACATAAATCCTTGCTGCATCGTCACCCTGTGACGTCACAAAATGTTCTTACAGGGGTCATTCCTACTATTCAGTGCCATTTCAGCTTGGTAAATTTGCATCAAAAAAAGTAAAAAATTCCATGATTCAAACATTTTATCTGAAGAATGGCTTGTTACACTACAAGAAAAATATATTGGTCCAGCTCAGGATATGACTCTTTAATAATTTTGACCAGATTCTTCACACATGCTAAGGCCAAATGTCCACCCTGTTACCGGACATTCTCATCTCAATTAATGAATGTTTTGAATTTACAATTAATGTAATATTTACATTTTCTGAGAGGTAACATGTCCCTCACTTTACCCTTCAAATGTATTTTAACTTAGTATTCATTAACAAGCATTATCTTGAAAAAAGTGGTTGTATTTTAAGGCACTGTGGTAATTTAATCACATTTCTTTTAGAACAAAAAGACATTTCAATGGAATTTTTCCCAATTTTTTAAATTATTTCATTTTGCCATTTCATTCCCTAAAATTAACCACAAAAATATGCATAACCTTTGTTGAAATTATTTGATTAGCTTAAACCAATACAGAGGAAACAGGGGGGCAGACGGGTAACAGGGTGGACAAAGGGGTAACAGGGTGGACATCACACCACTGAACAACAATAAATATATAACAAATAAATATTATAATAAATTCACTATAATACCAAATCACTTTAAACACTTATTTATTTAGCATTTACACCTACTGTTACAATATGTCCACCCTGTTACCGTGCAAAACAGTAACAGTAACAGTGCAAAACAGTAACAGGGTGGACAGTAACAGGGTGGACATTTTATGCTAAAGTTAGCCATTACCACTCATATGATGAAAAATAAGCTAGTGTGCAGTGATCATGGAGGAAGATTTTTTAACCTGTTTATTTACCATATTTTCAAAATTAAAAACAAATATATATATATAAATATAAGCTGCGAGCAGCGATCGCGGGCCCAAGCCGGTGGCACCGCAACCCCGGTGCCTGAAGGCACCGGGATGGCGGTACCGCCGGCTTTGGCCCTCATCGCTGCTCGCAGCTACACTGTATATATATGTGCGCGCGCGCGCGCGCGCGCGCGCGCGCGCGCGCGCGCGCGCGCGCGCGCGCGCGCGCGCGCACAGCACATAAAGCCGGTGGCACCGCCACCTTGGTGCCTTTAGGGTTATTCTGCACGACGTGCAAAAACGTAACCCCTGCTTTGGAATACATACTAGTATGTATTCCACAATTGGAATACATACTAACATACTAGTCAGAACTGAATAGTTGATATCTGAATGACAGATCACCATAGAAGTCAATGGAAAAAAATGTGACTAGTAGTAACAAAAGAATAGTTACTAGTCACCATTGAAATAAGTACTAGTGTCTAATGAATAAGTACTAGTATCTATTTAATAGGTACTAGTATCTAATGAATAAGTACTAGTAACTAATTAATAAGCATTGGTATGTAATGAATAAGGACTAGCATCTAATGAATAAGTACTAGTATCTAATAAATAAGGACTAGTGTCTAATGAATAAGTACTAGTATCTTTAAAAAGGTACTAGTACCTAAAGAATAAACACTAGTATCTAAAGAAAAGGCACTAGTATCTAAAGAATAAGCACTAGTAGCTAATGAATAAGTACTAGTACTTAATGGAATAGATACTAGTATCTAAAAAATAAGTACTAGTAGCATGAAAATAGAGACTAGTAGGTTAAAATGATTAAATGTTAAAACGGCTTGCCATACTCTATCTGTCGTTTCAACTAGTCACAATTACGTTACAGATATCTTAAATGATAATACAAACTATCCAAATGTAATTACGACTAGAAAGACGTTGTTGATATCTACAATGTTAATTACGAATAGTCAAACTTAGCTTTTAAATGTTAAAAGGGCTTGCCATACAGAAGTGTAGGCTCAGAGAGACACTCAACATTTTCAAACCAAAATATCTGACTTTCTGTGGGTCCTAGCTCATGAGTGTAAATTAGAAAGTTGTCCGGCTTGAGGAGAATATATGAATATATGAAACGATGAGATCAACATGTGTACTGAGTTTCATATTATTACATGCAAGCGTGTTTGATTTATGGACCAAGTTTTTGGACCCCGTTCCAGGGGGCGCTGTCAGCCCCCTTGCCACACCCGGGTACCATCTTCAGCCCGGCTCTGATGGCTGTGGGATCTGACCTGTGTGCAAAGTTTCAAGAGTTTTCAAACCCATTAAGGGCCCCAAAAGCCGCTGAAGAGACTCAAAATCATCAAAAAAAAGGAATGTTAAAGTTTGATGCGTTGCTATGGCAACATTATCTTAGATATTGAATAATGCTTTCACAGCTCTTCATCTGGCGTGTGTTTACATTATACAGATGAAGTTTGAAGCAAATCGGGTAAAAGTAAGAGTGTGATTTCAAAGCATTTTGAAAGTGAAACACTTTCTGCTGCCAGTTGGTGGCGCTATATATTTGACTCACAATAGTCACATCCATGTGATCGGCCTCTTACAACGAACACACTGCTGAAGTTTCATCAAGATCAGTTAATGTATGCAGAAGTTTTAACACACTTCCTTTTTGATTTATTTACTTACTTTTTTGATTTATGGACCAAGTTAATTTAATTAATACACTAATTATATAAAACTATTGTCAATGCACTACAATTAAACAGGTTATATGCCTTTACTTATAAAAAAATAAAAATAAAAACTTATTTAAAAAATACCAGGCTTAAGAAATGTATTTACTTTAGCAGGCCAGACACACAGTGAAATGATTAAGCCCCCTCCCCCTCACACACACACACACACACACACACACACACACACACACACACACACACACACACACACACACACACACACACACACACACACACACACACACACACACACACACACACACACACACACACACACACACACACACACACACAGACTGTGTGTCAAGAGACTCAAAGGCAAAGACAGGCCTAGGCTCAGAAAGAGCATGATCATATTCAAACTACAATATCTGACTTTCTGTGGGTTTGAGCTTATTATTGTTAATTAGAAAGTTGTTTGGCTTGAATAGAACAATATACACGGCAAGTTTTGTAACTGTCAGTAAAACTAACCAAGTTATAACACACTTTATGTGTCCTTTTTTAGTCAAAAAAATCCGCCACGGCCAAACCGTTCGAGATATCACAAATCCGTCCGGAATTTAGCATCCTCAATGTCTTGACTTCATGCACACCGAGTTTGGTGGTGATTGGTAACAGCATGGGTTGTAATTTGATGTTTTTCTAGGACATTTATTTAAAAAAAAAAACATAATTCCTCGACTTCCGTTCGAACTGTCGTAAAACTTAGAGCACGAAAGTTGTTTGGCCTGATGTGATCTATGAGTGTACCGAGTTTCATATTAATCCATGCACGTGTGTTTGATTTATGGACAAATGTTCTAATCCCTAAAAGAATGCATCCTAAAAGAATGGTAAAGTTTGATGCGTCGCCACGGCAACAGTTTCAAAGATATCAAGAATCCATTCATAGGTCTTCATCTGCCGTGTATTTACATTATACAGATGAAGTTTGAAGCAAATCGGGTAAAAATAAGAGGGTGATTTCAAAGCATTTTGAAAGTGACACACTTCCTGCTGCCAGTTGGTGGCGCTATAACTTTGACTCACAATAGTCACATCCATGTGATCGTCCTCTTACAGCGAACGCACTGCTGAAGTTTCATCCAGATCAGTTAATGTATGCTGAAGTTATGACAAACTTCCTGTTTCACGTTTCTCGCCATAGTTTCGTTTCCTCGCCACGGCCAAACCGTTCGAGATATCAAAAATCCCCACACAAACTTTCATCCTCAATGTCTTGACTTCACGCTGACCGAGTTTTCGTCGAATTTGGATCAGAGCTCTAGGAGGAGTATTTAAAAGTTCATTGCGTGTGTTTTACAAAAAAACCTCAATAGCCGACTTCCTGTTGGGCTGGGGTAAAAAGTAAGAACGCGAGGTATAGATGAAATTCTGCTATCGACATGTGTACCGAGTTTCATATTATTACATGCAAGTGTGTTTGAGTTATGGACCAGGTGTTTGGACCCCATTCCAGGGGGCGCTGACGAGCCGCCCTGCCACGCCCGGGTACCAGCTTCAGCCCGGCTTGATGGCCGCGGGTTCTGACCCGTGTGCAAAGTTTCAAGAGTTTTCGAGCATGTTAAGGGCCCCAAAAGTGCCCGAATAGTCGCTAGAAAAAGAAAAAAATAAATAAATAAATAAATAAATAAATAATCGGAAGGAAAACAATAGGGGCTCTGCGCCCTTTCAGGGCTTGGGCCCTAAATATAGCTGCGAGCAGCGATCGCGGGCCCAAGCCGGTGGCACTGCAACCCCGGTGCCTAAAGGCACCGGGATGGGCGGTACCGTCGGCTTTGGCCCTCCATCGCTGCTCGCAGCTATATTTATTTATATATATATATATATATATATATATATATATATATATATATATATATATATATAAAGCCGGTGGCACCCGCCACCTTGGTGCCTTTAGGGTTATTCTGCACGACGTGCAAAAACGTAACCCCTGCTTTGGAATACATACTAGTATGTATTCCACAATTGGAATACATACTAACATACTAGTCAGAACTGAATAGTTGATATCTGAATGACAGATCACCATAGAAGTCAATGGAAAAAATGTGACTAGTAACAAAAGAATGGTTACTAGTCACCATTGAAATAAGTACTAGTGTCTAATGAATAAGTACTAGTATCTATTTAATAGGTACTAGTATCTAATGAATAAGTAGCTAATGAATAAGTACTAGTACTTAATGGAATAGATACTAGTATCTAAAAAATAAGTACTAGTAGCATGAAAATAGAGACTAGTAGGTTAAAATGATTAAATGTTAAAACGGCTTGCCATACTCTATCTGTCGTTTCGACTAGTCACAATTACGTTACAGATATCTTAAATGATAATACAAACTATCCAAATGTAATTACGACTAGAAAGACGTTGTTGATATCTACAATGTTAATTACGAATAGTCAAACTTAGCTTTTAAATGTTAAAAGGGCTTGCCATACAGAAGTGTAGGCTCAGAGAGACACTCAACATTTTCAAACCAAAATATCTGACTTTCTGTGGGTCCTAGCTCATGAGTGTAAATTAGAAAGTTGTCCGGCTTGAGGAGAATATATGAATATATGAAACGATGAGATCAACATGTGTACTGAGTTTCATATTATTACATGCAAGCGTGTTTGATTTATGGACCAAGTTTTTGGACCCCGTTCCAGGGGGCGCTGTCTCAGCCCCCTTGCCACACCCGGGTACCATCTTCAGCCCGGCTCTGATGGCTGTGGGATCTGACCTGTGTGCAAAGTTTCAAGAGTTTTCAAACCCATTAAGGGCCCCAAAAGCCGCTAAGAGACTCAAAATCATCAAAAAAAAGGAATGTTAAAGTTTGATGCGTTGCTATGGCAACATTATCTTAGATATTGAATAATGCTTTCACAGCTCTTCATCTGGCGTGTGTTTACATTATACAGATGAAGTTTTAAGCAAATCGGGTAAAAGTAAGAGTGTGATTTCAAAGCATTTTGAAAGTGAAACACTTTCTGCTGCCAGTTGGTGGCGCTATATATTTGACTCACAATAGTCACATCCATGTGATCGGCCTCTTACAACGAACACACTGCTGAAGTTTCATCAAGATCAGTTAATGTATGCAGAAGTTTTAACACACTTCCTTTTTGATTTATTTACTTACTTTTTTGATTTATGGACCAAGTTAATTTAATTAATACACTAATTATATAAAACTATTGTCAATGCACTACAATTAAACAGGTTATATGCCTTTACTTATAAAAAAATAAAAATAAAAACTTATTTAAAAAATACCAGGCTTAAGAAATGTATTTACTTTAGCAGGCCAGACACACAGTGAAATGATTAAGCCCCCTCCCCTACACACACACACACACACACACACACAGACTGTGTGTCAGAACTCAAGCAAATGACAGGCCTAGGCTCAGAAAGAGCATGATCATATTCAAACTACAATATCTGACTTTCTGTGGGTTTGAGCTTATTATTGTTAATTAGAAAGTTGTTTGGCTTGAATAGAACAATATACACGGCAAGTTTTGTAACTGTCAGTAAAACTAACCAAGTTATAACACACTTTATGTGTCCTTTTTTAGTCAAAAAAATCCGCCACGGCCAAACCGTTCGAGATATCACAAATCCGTCCGTAATTTAGCATCCTCAATGTCTTGACTTCATGCACACCGAGTTTGGTGGTGATTGGTAACAGCATGGGTTGTAATTTGATGTTTTTCTAGGACATTTATTTAAAAAAAAAAACATAATTCCCGACTTCCGTTCTGAACTGTCGTAAAACTTAGAGCACGAAAGTTGTTTGGCCTGATGTGATCTATGAGTGTACCGAGTTTCATATTAATCCATGCACGTGTGTTTGATTTATGGACAAATGTTCGAATCCCTAAAGAATGCATCCTAAAAGAATGGTAAAGTTTGATGCGTCGCCACGGCAACAGTTTCAAAGATATCAAGAATCCATTCATAGGTCTTCATCTGCCGTGTATTTACATTATACAGATGAAGTTCGAAGCAAATCGGGTAAAAAATAAGAGGGTGATTTCAAAGCATTTTGAAAGTGACACACTTCCTGCTGCCAGTTGGTGGCGCTATAACTTTGACTCACAATAGTCACATCCATGTGATCGTCCTCTTACAGCGAACGCACTGCTGAAGTTTCATCCAGATCAGTTAATGTATGCTGAAAGTTATGACACACTTCCTGTTTCACGTTTCTCGCCATAGTTTCGTTTCCTCCGCCACGGCCAAACCGTTCGAGATATCAAAAATCCCCACACAAACTTTCATCCTCAATGTCTTGACTTCACGCTGACCGAGTTTCGTCGAATTTGGATCAGAGCTCTAGGAGGAGTATTTAAAAGTTCATTGCGTGTGTTTTACAAAAAAACCTCAATAGCCGACTTCCTGTTGGGGCTGGGGTAAAAGTAAGAACGTGAGGTATAGATGAAATTCTGCTATCGACATGTGTACCGAGTTTCATATTATTACATGCAAGTGTGTTTGAGTTATGGACCAGGTGTTCGGACCCCATTCCAGGGGGCGCTGACGAGCCGCCCTGCCACGCCCGGGTACCAGCTTCAGCCCGGCTCTGATGGCCGCGGGTTCTGACCCGTGTGCAAAGTTTCAAGAGTTTTCGAGCATGTTAAGGGCCCCAAAAGTGCCCGAATAGTCGCTAGAAAAAAAAAAAAAAAAAAATAAAAATATAGCTGCGAGCAGCGATCGCGGGCCCAAGCCGGTGGCACTCAACCCCGGTGCCTAAAGGCACCGGGATGGCGGGACCGCCGGCTTTGGCCCTCCATCGCTGCTCGCAGCTATATTTATATATATATATATATATATATCATATATATATATATATACACACATATATATATATAAAGCCGGTGGCACCGCCACCTTGGTGCCTTTAGGGTTATTCTGCACGACGTGCAAAAACGTAACCCCTGCTTTGGAATACATACTAGTATGTATTCCACAATTGGAATACATACTAACATACTAGTCAGAACTGAATAGTTGATATCTGAATGACAGATCACCATAGAAGTCACTGGAAAAAATGTGACTAGTAACAAAAGAATAGTTACTAGTCACCATTGAAAATAAGTACTAGTGTCTAATGAATAAGTACTAGTATCTATTTAATAGGTACTAGCATCTAATGAATAAGTACTAGTAACTAATTAATAAGCATTGGTATGTAATGAATAAGGACTAGCATCTAATGAATAAGTACTAGTATCTAATAAATAAGGACTAGTGTCTAATGAATAAGTACTAGTATCTTTAAAAAGGTACTAGTACCTAAAGAATAAACACTAGTATCTAAAGAAAAGGCACTAGTATCTAAAGAATAAGCACTAGTAGCTAATGAATAAGTACTAGTACTTAATGGAATAGATACTAGTATCTAAAAATAAGTACTAGTAGCATGAAAATAGAGACTAGTAGGTTAAAATGATTAAATGTTAAAACGGCTTGCCATACTCTATCTGTCGTTTCGACTAGTCACAATTACGTTACAGATATCTTAAATGATAATACAAACTATCCAAAATGTAATTACGACTAGAAAGACGTTGTTGATATCTACAATGTTAATTACGAATAGTCAAACTTAGCTTTTAAATGTTAAAAGGGCTTGCCATACAGAAGTGTAGGCTCAGAGAGACACTCAACATTTTCAAACCAAAATATCTGACTTTCTGTGGGTCCTAGCTCATGAGTGTAAATTAGAAAGTTGTCCGGCTTGAGGAGAATATATGAATATATGAAACGATGAGATCAACATGTGTACTGAGTTTCATATTATTACATGCAAGCGTGTTTGATTTATGGACCAAGTTTTTGGACCCCGTTCCAGGGGGCGCTGCTCAGCCCCCTTGCCACACCCGGGTACCATCTTCCCGGCTCTGATGGCTGTGGGATCTGACCTGTGTGCAAAGTTTCAAGAGTTTTCAAACCCATTAAGGGCCCCAAAAGCCGCTAAGAGACTCAAAATCATCAAAAAAAGGAATGTTAAAGTTTGATGCGTTGCTATGGCAACATTATCTTAGATATTGAATAATGCTTTCACAGCTCTTCATCTGGCGTGTGTTTACATTATACAGATGAAGTTTGAAGCAAATCGGGTAAAAGTAAGAGTGTGATTTCAAAGCATTTTGCAAGTGAAACACTTTCTGCTGCCAGTTGGTGGCGCTATATATTTGACTCACAATAGTCACATCCATGTGATCGGCCTCTTACAACGAACACACTGCTGAAGTTTCATCAAGATCAGTTAATGTATGCAGAAGTTTTAACACACTTCCTTTTTGATTTACTGGACCAAGTTAATTTAATTAATACACTAATTATATAAAACTATTGTCAATGCACTACAATTAAACAGGTTATATGTCTTTACTTATAAAAAAATAAAAACAAAAACTTATTTAAAAAATACCAGGCTTAAGAAATGTATTTACTTTAGCAGGCCAGACACACAGTGAAATTATTAAGCCCCCTCCCCCTACACACACACACAGAGACTGTGTGTCAAAAGACTCAATCACACACACACACAGACTGTGTGACAGGCCTAGGCTCAGAAAGAGCATGATCATATTCAAACTACAATATCTGACTTTCTGTGGGTTTGAGCTTATTATTGTTAATTAGAAAGTTGTTTGGCTTGAATAGAACAATATACACGGCAAGTTTTGTAACTGTCAGTAAAACTAACCAAGTTATAACACACTTTATGTGTCCTTTTTTAGTCAAAAAAATCCGCCACGGCCAAACCGTTCAAGATATCAAAAATCCGTCCGTAATATAGCATCCTCAATGTCTTGACTTCATGCATATCGAGTTTGGTGGTGATTGGTAACAGCATGGGTTGTAATTTGATGTTTTTCTAGGACAATTATTTAAAAAAAAAAAACATAATTCCCGACTTCCGTTCGAACTGTCGTAAAACTTAGAGCACGAAAGTTGTTTGGCCTGATGTGATCTATGAGTGTACCGAGTTTCATATTAATCCATGCACGTGTGTTTGATTTATGGACAAAATGTTCGAATCCCTAAAAGAATGCATCCTAAAAGAATGGTAAAGTTTGATGCGTCGCCACGGCAACAGTTTCAAAGATATCAAGAATCCATTCATAGGTCTTCATCTGCCGTGTATTTACATTATACAGATGAAGTTTGAAGCAAATCGGGTAAAAATAAGAGGGTGATTTCAAAGCATTTTGAAAGTGACACACTTCCTGCTGCCAGTTGGTGGCGCTATAACTTTGACTCACAATAGTCACATCCATGTGATCGTCCTCTTACAGCGAACGCACTGCTGAAGTTTCATCCAGATCAGTTAATGTATGCTGAAGTTATGACACACTTCCTGTTTCACGTCTTCTCGCCATAGTTTCGTTTCCCGCCACGGCCAAACCGTTCGAGATATCAAAAATCCCCACACAAACTTTCATCCTCAATGTCTTGACTTCTACGCTGACCGAGTTTCGTCGAATTTGGATCAGAGCTCTAGGAGGAGCATTCAAAAGTTCATTGCGTGTGTTTTACAAAAAAACCTCAATAGCCGACTTCCTGTTGGGCTGGGGTAAAAGTAAGAACGTTAGGTATAGATGAAATTCTGCTATCGACATGTGTACCGAGTTTCATATTATTACATGCAAGTGTGTTTGAGTTATGGACCAGGTGTTCGGACCCCATTCCAGGGGGCGCTGACGAGCCGCCCTGCCACGCCCGGGTACCAGCTTCAGCCCGGCTCTGATGGCCGCGGGTTCTGACCCGTGTGCAAAGTTTCAAGAGTTTTCGAGCATGTTAAGGGCCCCAAAAGTGCCCGAGTAGTCGCTAGAAAAAGAAAAGAAAAAAAAAAATATAAATATAGCTGCGAGTAGCGACTGCGGGCCCAAGCCGGTGGCACTCAACCCCGGTGCCTAAAGGCACCGGGATGGCGGTACCGCCGGCTTTGGCCTCCATCGCTGCTCCGCAGCTATATATATATATATATATATATATATATATATATATATATATATATATATATATATATATATATATATATATATATATATATATATATACACAAAAAAAATAAAGCCGGTGGCACCGCCACCTTGGTGCCTTTAGGGTTATTCTGTACGACGTGCAAAAACGAACCCCTGCTTTGGAATACATACTAGTATGTATTCCACAATTGGAATACATACTAACATACTAGTCAGAACTGAATAGTTGATATCTGAATGACAGATCACCATAGAAGTCACTGGAAAAATGTGACTAGTAACAAAAGAATAGTTACTAGTCACCATTGAAATAAGTACTAGTGTCTAATGAATAAGTACTAGTATCTATTTAATAGGTACTAGCATCTAATGAATAAGTACTAGTAACTAATTAATAAGCATTGGTATGTAATGAATAAGGACTAGCATCTAATGAATAAGTACTAGTATCTAATAAATAAGGACTAGTGTCTAATGAATAAGTACTAGTATCTTTAAAAGGTACTAGTACCTAAAGAATAAACACTAGTATCTAAAGAAAAGGCACTAGTATCTAAAGAATAAGCACTAGTAGCTAATGAATAAGTACTAGTACTTAATGGAATAGATACTAGTATCTAAAATAAGTACTAGTAGCATGAAAATAGAGACTAGTAGGTTAAAATGATTAAATGTTAAAACGGCTTGCCATACTCTATCTGTCGTTTCGACTCAGTCACAATTACGTTACAGATATCTTAAATGATAATACAAACTATCCAAAATGTAATTACGACTAGAAAGACGTTGTTGATATCTACAATGTTAATTACGGAATAGTCAAACTTAGCTTTTAAATGTTAAAAGGGCTTGCCATACAGAAGTGTAGGCTCAATAATATGAACTGAACCCAATAATATT